>JAXQQM020070209.1:0-108833 GCA_034641835.2 Pinus albicaulis
TATAGTGACTACAATTACCAAACATATTTCAGTGAAGATGTGAATATGATCTCTCATTAGGTCCTAATTACTTAAAGCATCATCAATTAGCTTTCCACATGAATAAAATATGTTAACAAATTAGTAAAAAATAGGAAAACAAATCATGCTTTAAAAAAATATGGCATAATGAGTCACACTCTCAGATTTATTTAATTACTCCTCAAGTGTCGCTACAACATATATATTATCACCATTACCATAGAAATGGGACATGTGACCCTCATTTTGGTTTCACCAATGACATTCCCAACACTGTCAACACTGCAGCATTGTTTTAGGTCATTTAAAGATTTTTTTAAATAAAACTATTTATACATTTATGGAAATATGTGACAATTTATAATCACATTACAAGATCATGATTTATGGATATCTTTACTATTTTTACATTTCAATTACCAACATCAAAAAAAAAAGAATTAATAATAGACTGATAAACACATCATATGAATTTACCTCTAGAATGTGCTAGTGCATATCCAAAACAAATTAGTTGAAGGAAATTGTTGATTTAGGGGCATTACTCAAAACAAACTTGTATCTAGCAAAATAAATGTAAAGGGGGGTCTCATGTTTTACTTCCCCATGTATTTATTCATAGTTGAGTTATTTTTAGTTAATTAGAGAAGAAAATGTAACTGCCCGAATGATTAATGGGCACCTGAAGAGATAGTCAGTTTTAGAAGTTAAGCTAATTTTAGGATTCTGTCTCTGTCTGTCAGAGGGTTAGTCTCAGAGTTAGAGATATGAAGAGTTTTGAGCGTTAGAGGAGTTGATTCGATTCAAGGTTTGTATAAAAATAAGCCTTATAGGCATAATAAGGCAGACCTGCATAGAGAACCGCATAGGTTGCGTAGGACTGTTGTAGAGACAAAGTAGAGGAGAAGGGCCAAGTAATTCGAAGATCTGGTCGAGCCAAAGTTGTAAGCACTTCACTGCATAAATGTAGAATTATTTCAATGGAATTGTGCATTTGTCGATTTAATTATGGCATGAATGGTTTCTATGTCCCGATAATCAACTGTATGGTAGTCTGGAATACATACTCGATAATTGTGGTTTAATGGGGTCCTGTATGTGGAAAGAGGAACCGAGTCCTTTCTGAATTACTAGCCTCTGTGCGAGAGGTTCTATCCTTTCCCGAACCCATTGGATATTAGTTTAACTCGGTGTAATAATTTTTGGACGAATAAAGTTGTGTGATAACCCGTGTTAAGCGCCATGACAGTGGACGGTGTGGCATTGGACAGTGGTATGGAAATGTTGTGGCCGAGACTCATGTAATACAGTGGGAAATGCCATGGTAGAGAGGGTCGAAAGGTCCAAATTATGGATCTCCCCACAGTGTAACAGAGAATTGTGCTCGAGCCTTCGATTCAAGGTTTGATCGGTGCTACCACATACATAGAACCGGTGTGTGAAGGAACCTCATGGAGTGTGAGTCCTTAATTGAAGAAAAAAAACTAGTACAGGAAGATGCGAGTCAAAGGAGCGGAGGCAGAGTACAATAAAAGAAATCTCGACGGAACCTGGAAGATAAGAGGCGGAACCGTGACCGAAGTGCACAGTAAAACCACCATTTGGAAAATCGGCAATATCGCGCAAGTTTGGAGGTGGTAAGCAGAATTGGTGAAAAGGACGCGACATATGTCTCCGTGAGACACGTGGCCGAGGGTGGGATTATAAAACCGTTCTCATCACATATTAACCCTTGGGCGTGTTCGTTACGCGAGATTTCGTTGTGTCCGTTGGATCCTCCAAACCGGCACAATGCTCCATCGACTGTCAGATTGAGAGGTAAATTACTATGGAGCCAAGAATGCTTTATGTATGACCGTTGACTTATAGACCAAAGTCGAGATTTGTTACGATCTTTGACGATTGGCGGAGATTATAATAAGGAGGATTGTATAATTATGTGAATGGCCATGTGTTTGGTTGAAACCAGGTGATGGAGTTCGAATTGACAAGGTCGACATACATTAAACATCACGGTTGAAATACGAGAGGGTCGAGTAGTTGATACATTCAAATATCAATTCGAATATGTAAAATGAGTGAGCCCAAGGTTTTGGGGTTTAATTCCTAAGTGGCTTGTATTTATTGGGGTATATATTAATGAGAGTAGGCTAGTCATTATATTCAGGGTGTGTAAAGAGCGGTTGAATGTTGATGGGTATGATGGGGATTAGACCATAGAACGTGGGGACTTATAGTATATTAGAACTATTTAGGGAAGGCTCCCATGAAGGCACAGGCTTGGGGGTATTATGATCCCTGGAGGAAACTCCCACAATGAAGAGTTGACAAGAAAATTGGATCGAGTGAAGTAAGAAAAAAGGTGTGTAATAATCTCTGCAACACTTTTGCAGTACAGCATGATGTAATATGGGCCATCTTATAATTTGGTTGAAGTAGCATACAAAAATTTACATAGTGATATGAGAACCACTCTCTAGAGTATACATCGATTTTGTACACATGGCTTTTCAGTTTCTTTTTAAGATATATCATTGGTGATGGTCACATGATTATATAATGAACCATTAAGTTGAACTATGAAATTATTCATCACAACACACACACACACACATTGATGAATTAATAATTTTTCTCATATAATTTTTTTAATCTATTTTGAAAAAAAAAAATTTATATATAATTATTTCTAAGAAGAATGTGAGAATTCCTTACCACATCTTTCAGAAACATATAATAGCAAGAAAATTAATTCTATTGAAATTTATTTTAAACATATTCATGGAGTAAAATGAAGATTACAAGGAGACATTCATGGATTTGCCCATAACATCACCTCATACTAATAATGCAATGTACATTATTGATGATACATAGGTTAGGAGAAAATTTGATCTATTGAAATTTCATTTCCAAACATATTCATATGGAGTAAAATGAGGATTAAAAAGAGATATATTTATGAATCTTACTTATAAAAATCACCTCATGCTGCGGTAAATGTGCACAATATTGATAAAATGATTATACATGATAAATAATAAAACTTTTACTCATGTATCATAGAATTGATAATGAAGAATAAAATCAAGTAAAAGTGAACCTACAAGAGATGCAACTATTTTCATATATGAAGGGTGCAAATGTAATAACCTATGAGTTAATTGTTTTTGTTCCCACAGAACACATGGAATATTGGATTTTATTTCTAATAAAAATAATAATTATTAATTTAATGTTATTTTATTTTATTTAATTTTATTTTAATTTATTTTATTTTATTTTATTTTTATTTTATTTTATTTTATTTATTTATTTTAATCTTTATTTTATTTTATTTCTATTTATTTATTTATTTTATTTATTTTATTTGTATGTTTTAATTAAAAATTTTATTTTATTTGTATTTTTAATTTTATCTTTATTTTATTTTATTTCTATTTATTTATTTTATTTATTTATTTATTTTATCGAAATAGTGCTGAGTATTATTGGGAGCTTCTTGTCAAAGGCTCAACCTATGGTCTCAAGCATAGTCAATTTCATTTCCCTTTTACACAAATGGTTATAAAACCATGCACCCAAGGTATACTGCTTATGCGGGAGTGCTTTACCTTCACTATATGGTTATGAGCCCATACATATATAGTAAATCTACATATATCATTTAAACCGACATTCACCTTGTACTTACGGTCCACCAAGCTTTCGCCTTCAACTATGCAAATATATATATATATATATATATATATATATATTGGCCTAATGCATATACCATTTCTTGAAATTTAATCATACCATTCAACTTCATAAGCCTCAATTGTGATTAACCCTGAACCCTATATAATATTACTCGGCCCCACATATATTTCATATGGGTGCTAACTCTGCAAACGCATTGATATAGGCCTACCACCTTTATGTTTTCGATTTGAATTAAAATCACGGCATATAAAAGGATGCTCGAGCCCACGTTCATATAAACGCACCTTGCTTAAACGTCGAGCGGATCCAATGATCCATATGGCGTCGCTCCCTAAGCGTTAATCAGACGATCACTGAACAATTTCGCGTTTTTTTTCTCACCGAGCATTAATGCTCAGAAATAACGCGAAACTCGCGGTTTTGCAAATCCACTTAGGGACACGTAGCATTTGCTTTGTGGTATCACATTTTTTATTTCAATACAGCTTACCACTAGTGGACCTACGTGAAAACCATAACCCATTCCCGAATACCACCTTTACTATTTATGCATCGCGGTTCCGTTTCATCTCTGCTTTGAGGTTTTGCTTTAAAGTTTCAATGCCAATTAACTCTAGTTTCTTCCTTGTCCATAGAGATCAAGCTACACCATTGATCATCCACTTAACAAACCAACGTTTGTTACTTCAAACAGGCGGGGAGTAAGCTTTAGGCAAATTCCGCCATCCTTTAGTAGACAGAGCGTGGTTATACTTGCTCTTTTAATAGGGCCTTATTCAATATTTCTCAATTTCTTTTGTAGAACGCACACACAATCCCTCATTCACTGAGAATACCCTCCTTGGTGCCTTCTTCGCCGGACTACGATGTGTTCATCAACAGTCGTGAACCCGATGTCCATTTCTTCGCCAGGCATCTTCACAACAGTCTTGTTTCCAGAGGATTGTGAGTCTTTCTCGACAGCATAGAATTGCAGGCTGGACAATCCATACCTTCACAAATCAAAGATGCAATTAAAGGAGCCTCTCTCATTATTACTATTTTCTCTCCAAATTATGCACAATCGCAAAGGTGCCTCGATGAACTACTCCTCACGCTGCTTTGTAAACTGGCCATTTTTCCGGTGTTTTACCACGTTTGGAGGAAGACGTCGCAATTGCGACACTATGCCCCAAAGCGTCGCTATTGTGACGGCTGCCTCCAAACGTCACAATTGCGACACTTAGACATTGTGTCTCAATTGCGACGTTTGGAGGCAGCCATCGCAATAGCGACACTTTGGGGCATAGTGTCGCAATTGCGACGTCTTCCTCCAAACGTTGCAATTGCGACACTTTTTCTGAGTGTCGGTATTATGACACTTTTCTCTAAACGTCGGTATAGCGACAGTTTCGGGTGGGATTGAAAAAATTTGGGGAAATTTCCGACATTTGGTCAAAAGTGTCGGAACCAAGTGTCGGAATTTCCCCCAAATGTACTAGTGCTAGGAGTCAAGTTGCAAAAGCAAAAGGGAAAGCAATGTTTTCATCAACAAGTGATAGTCCAGGTTTAAAGGGAAATTTAGATGATATATTGCAAGCCATATACATAGAAGAGTCCCCTTTGGTACAAGTTGACTTCATAAGAATTGATGAACATAAAGAAAAAAAAGATGAAGTCATCTAAAAAGTTGGAGTTCAATCATGAGGATGCAGCATTTGTCTTCAAGGCTAGGAAGCCTGTAACCAGATAGTCAAAGAAATTGCAAGAGCTTAATGTTGAGCTAGAGAAAACGAAGGAAACATCTAATGTTCATGAAGAATTTATAGATCTTTCTTCACCTATACCAGAAAAGGCCAAAAACAGAGTATTCTCCACACAAACAGAAAAAAATCAGTTATGAAGAGATGGAAGAAAAGTTGAAATCAGCCAATCATGAAATTTTCAGATTAAAGAAGAGAGCTAGAAAGCATGTTATTGAAAAAACAAGTTTCAAGAGGATGAAAGCCCTCTGGGAAGGTGATAAGGTTTCCAAACCAGAAATAATTAGCAGTGAAGCACAATATTTCACTTGGACTGTACCAGCCATAAAAGAAGCAAGATTTGTGAGGGTTATGAATACTCATTTGAGGACCAGCAACAAGAGACTAAGGAGACAGGTTGAAGACTTAGAAATCCATCTAACAAGATCTCAAGAAGAGCTAAAGCAACAGTGAAACAAGGTAATGGAATAGTGCAAAAAAATTATAAATTTTAAATCGGTTTTTCATTAAGGTAAAGACCAATTTTGATGACAATCATATTTTTGAGGTTAAGTTACTATGTTTTTTGATAAAAATATCATTCCTTGTGAAGTTTAAATATCCTCAACTTAAAAATTTCTTAAGAATGTTTTTAAATAAGCCTACACAGCAGTTTCGTAGCACGCTACGAAACTGCTGAAGATGACTTTTTGCACTTTTACATATGAATTTTGGAGATAAGGTTGATGGGTTTTGAGTTTAAATGTTGCTGGTGGAAGCATGGAGATTACAGGTGAAGGTTCAAATTGTAAAACAGGAGAAAAAATGGTTAAAGGAAATTTTTTACAATTACCTACAAACTGCGCTACGAAAACAAGCTACTTTCGTAGCGCAGACATATTTCACACCCTTCTACACTATTTCGGATATTTTTCTTTGTACAGGTAGAATATTAAAGGTTTCAAGGCAATGATTAACACATGTGACACGTATGAAACTAAGCTATCAATGTTAACAAGTGCTCGAAGATGAAAATGGAAGTTAAGGGCTAAAAAGCAGGAAACCTGTCTCCTGATTTTTAGGACAGTTTTTGGCATCATCAACAGGATTACCTCAAAGGTAGAAGCATCATCAAAGTTCGAATACATGGGATTTCAGTTGTCAAAGGAAGTATTAAAGTTTAGATAAGGTTGTTGCAAGCATATTTAGAGGTTTCACTCCTATTATAACTAGGACTTTTCAAAGGCAGTAAAGTTGTCACTTTGTAATTAATGGCATGTTTAAGATTAGAAAAGGTGTCAAAATAAGTGAATTCGAATTCTCTAGTGGAGGATCAAGGAATCCTAGATTATAAATGCTCTATATAGAGCATGAGGTCGAATTCATAAGGGTTGGTCATTTTCATTAGCAATTGACTGTGTTATTGTAGTTGATTGTGTCTTTTTCAACTTAATACAAAGATCTGTTTTGACAAATCAAGATTCATAAGGAGTTTATGTGTATCATCTTTCTATGGCCTTCCTCAATTATCTATTTGTAGTAGTATTTGTATTTGTTACTTAGAATTCATTTGAAAATGCTCTAACTTCCTTCACATGCAAATAGACTGTGTTTTTCATTGTGTTACTGTTTTATTCATTAACCTAGAATCCAAATGCCTTGACTTCCATGCTTAATAGATTATAATGTTTTGGTTGAAGATTATCTTGAATCCATAGCCCAATGAATGTTTTCTAATCTGTGATACAACCAGTTATACATTTTTATCCTTTTATTTTAGAGTTAGCCATCTATTCATTAATCAAAAATCACAAACCTTTGAGAGAGCCCTCTCAGGCTGAGGAGGCTAAGCCTCAGCCAAAAGATTGGTCTGAAAGAGTTACATGAAGTCTACTTGGTGAGCAGCCTATCAGGGTCAGATTTTGTGATAACACTCTCTCCAAGAAGGAGAGGTTTTTCCCTAGATCTAGGAGCCTAATTTGTGTGTCTCGTGTACTTTGATAATTGACTTGATGAAAGATTAACTAAGCTAAAGAAGAGAAGTCATAAGTAAGTTCACAAATAATTATCAAGAAGAGAATTTTGTATTAATCACCATCCCTCCACATTCTCAACAACACAGTGGGCCTATCCACAAATATCTGAACATGTTCTAGGCTACTAGGTACAAGCAAGACATTGATCCCATCTCGGACAAGTTTATCACTATGCCCTACTGGCACATTTTCAATGAAGATCCTCCCTGCATGTCCAAAAGGGCCATGGACATGGTGATCAAGGTAGCCCATTGGTTCCCCATCATAGAAGGCTTCTTCGTCAGAGCTTTTGGATCATTCAAGGCACCTCATGCATTGCCCAAATTCTTCACTGAAAAACTGCTATTACAAGAGGTGTGCTATCAAATGATGAGTGGGTTCTCTAAAACGCTAAGTAAGGGCAAGAAGAAATCGTGGCCTACCCTCCCGCTCACTATTGGTGCCTACATAGTCACAGATTTCAAAGAAGTGGAAGCGGAAGCAGAATACATCAATGGATTCCACTTCATAAATTTGGCCCACACTGCAAGTCGCAAATTCTCCCAGGTCATAGACCATACCAACAGTCAAGAAGATGAAAAGGTAGGGTAGCCCAAGGGTCATTTTTGATTCTATATGTACTCCCTCAGGAGATACTGTAAAGGCCTTTTTTGGACTCCAAAAGGAGAGAGAGATATAACTGTACAACATTGAATGTATGATTCCAAGAATGAATACAAATGAATGTTTTGGACTCCACTATTGGATCTGATGGAAACTTATGTGTGTTGGCATTATGAATATTATGCTCTCATGTTCTTGGTATCATTTGTAACTGATTAGTCCATGTTTCTGTTAATGCATTATTTATATGTTTAAGCTCTTTGGATATATGAATGAAATGAGGATGTTTAGCATATGGATATTTAAATGACTTAGTTATTGATATTTCCATAATATTTCGGAAACGCGCTTAATAAATTGAAGGGTGTTTTGATCATAGTGAATTGTTTCTCTTATGTTCAAACGAGCCTCTTTATGAGCATGGCCCTAATGATGTTTTTCTAACAATATTTTTTTGGCTGCATGCTTTAAATCTCGCTTTGTTATTCATAATGTTTCATTTTTAGGAGAATCCATCAACCATTCGTCTTGTTTCGTTCGAGTAGTCGTACATTCTCATGATCTCTAAATACACCTCTATTTGAGAAAGGGCATACATCTTATCAGTTTAACGGAAGTTGGGCCTACATACCGGATGGGATCCCTATCACAAACGATGTAGAATCTAGTTGGGATTTTATACCAGGGAGATCCCCTTACTGTTGGTAAGGCATTTTTCCCCATCAATAGGACCCCAAACCTCCGCCTTTGAAGCATATTCCTTTCTGTCCTCCAAAAACCCTAATCCTCTATCCTGGATCCAATCAATTTCTGAGCCTCTCCCCTTCTCTGCTGGAGGCCTACCTAGAAGAAAGGCCTTCTCTAAATTCTGTTGAGTAATATCCAAACCCCAAACCAATAGAATATTCTTTGGTTCAGGATCCAATTCAACACAACCCCTTTGGTTGACCATTCTTCCCGTCCTTGTCTACAAGGTAAAAATTCGGTGTAAAAAATAATTGTTAAACTCCTTCGAAAAGCATGTGCAACTGAAGGATGAAGGTAATGGAAAAACCAGCAACAGTAACTTGACCCTCGAAACAAAACAAACCTATTGCCATGTTCCCTGTATTCATCAGTCCCGATGCAGCCTACAGTGCTCACAGTTATAGTCCAAGGTATGCAAAGGCCCACCACCTACCACCAAGCATACAGTCCTCCCTGCTTTGAAACCTCCTTCCCTCTGTCAACCTTCAGATCTAGGGTTTTCGACATCACTCTCAGCTTAGAATCAATTTAATTCCCCTTAACAAAATAAAATTTTACCTTAATTTACTCATTTTTCAAAATTATTATTTTTTAAACAAGAATGTATACTGTGTAGATTAAGTTCGTCCTCAGTCGTTGATGGGCCTCTAAATTAGACATAAAATAAGGCCCATATAACCTTTCTTAGGCCCATCTACCTTCCTTTTGCACATGAAAATATATATTAAATCTCTCCTTCTGCACTTAATAATGTTTTCTTATGCTTTAATATGTTCTTAGGAAGGATTAAAGGTAATTGCATATTTGTGCCTAATATTGGTTATTTTTGTTGAATATTGTGAGAATATTGGGAAGATTATGCAGATTTGGAGAAGGAGATGATTTAGAGACTTTCTCCCTGCCACTGGAAGATCAAGGTTGAAGAATAAATGAGAAAAATATCAGGAAATTATTGAGAAATCTTAGAGAGATTCAAGGGGTTTGTCCACCCTCCTTAACTATCAAAGGCAGCTAAGCAAACTAAAGACGATGTGCACTCAATCTATGGTTTACTTGGATTCAAAGTGGACTCAATCTCTATTTTCTAGGGAGTTTTTGGTAGCTGCCCTTGAGGATAAATAAAGTTGATCAAGAGCTAATTGAGTTCGATTCCGGTCGATTTTTCGATCCATTCAATGCTAGTGGATTCCATTTGCATTCCATTCCATCCCACGCCATTCTTTTCCATTCTATTAGGATTTTGTTGTTTAATACCTTCATGATGTAATAAGACTATATTTTTGTAATGCAATGAGTATTTATATGTTATTTTATTGATCTAGTTTCAGGGAGCGAGGCTCGTGGGTTAGGGCCCAATCCATGTGCCTCAGCTTCTCTGTTGTTTTCATTCTTTTATTTTTGTCATTTAGCTAGTTTAATTTATGATATTTTCATTGATGTTATAGCTTTTTTCTGTAGATTTAATCTTCTTATATGCGTTGTAGAATAGTTGATGAAATCCATAAAACTCAGAAGCAACCTTCCCCTCTCATCTCTGTCGATAGAGCTCGAGGAGGGTAGACCTTCCCGCAGACCAAAAATTCTTTGTCTTTATGATTTTTTGCTTCTCATATTAGAGTAGAGTGCAATAACAGTTTCAATATTTCTTCGGCCCATCTACCTTCCTTGTGCACATGAAAAGATATATTAAATCTCTCCTTCTGCACGTAATAATGTTTTCTTATGCTTTAATGCGTTCTTAGGAAGGATTAAAGATAATTTCATATTTGTGCCTAATAGTGGTTGTTTTTGTAGAATATTATGAGAATATTGGGAAGATTATGCAGATTTGGAGAAGGAGATGATTTAGAGACTTTCTCCCTGCCACTGGAAGATCAATGTTGAAGAATAAATAAGCAAAATATTAGGAAATTATTGAGAAATCTTGGAGAGATTCAAGGGGTTTTTCCACCCTTCTTAACTATCAAAGGCAGCCAAGCAAACTAAACACGATGTGCGCTTAATCTATGGTTTACTTGGATTCAAAGTGGACTCAATCTCTATTTTATAGGGAGTTGTTGGTAGCTTCCCTTGAGGATAAATAAAGTTGATCAAGAGCTAATTGAGGTCGATTCCGGGCGATTTTGGTCGATTTTTCGATCCATTCGATGCTAGTCGATTCCATTTCCATTATATTTGCATTCCATTCCATCCCATGCCATTCTTTTCCACTCTATTAGGATTTTTTTGTTTAATACCTTCAGGATGTAATAAGACTATATTTTTGTAAAGCAATGAGTAGTTATATGTTATTTTATTGATCTAGTTTCAGGGAGCGAGGCTCGTGGGTTAGGGTCCAATCCATGTGCCTCAGCTTCTCTGTTGTTTTCATTCTTTTCTTTCTGTCATTTAGCTAGTTTAATTTCTGATATTTTCATTGTTGTTATAGTTTGTTTTTGTAAATTTAATCTTCTTATATGGGTTGTATAATAGTTGATAAACTCCATAAAACTGTGAGGCAACCTTCCCCTCTCATCTCTGTCGATAGAGCTCGAGGAGGGTAGACATTCCTGTAGACCAAAAATTCTTTATGTTTATGATTCGTTGCTTCTCATATTAGAGTAGAGTGCAATAACAGTTTCGATATTTCTTCCACTATGTTATCACGCATTTTTTCTATTTTTTCGTGCAATAATCTGCAGGTTTTTTTGCAGGAATCAGTATTAAAGTTTCGGAGAAGTTCACCCTCGCCTTCCCACTTCATTTTCCATCTCTGTTTTCATGCTTTCAAACACCTCCGTTATGCTCTATTCCCTCCTTATTCTTTGATTGCAGTTGTCTCCCTTTTTATTCACAAAATGCTTGAAAAACCATCAAAGTTGGGCCTCTGCCTCTGCTCCTCGAATCTCCCGTATCGCACTTTGCAACCTTTTCCTTTTTTTCCCTTTAAAAGACTAACCGCAATTCCATTCATATCGCATTTCGCACTTCGCAAAATTTTCCTGAACAACACTTCCGCTACCCCTCCAGCTTTACGATATTGTGAATTGTGATATCGCATTTTGCATTTCGTAATATTTATCCCGTCGCATTTCGCATTTCACAATATTTATCCCATCGCATTTCGCAACCTTTTCCCATTTTCCTTTTAAGACTTACTGCAATTGAAAATCGCATTTTCATGTGGTTCCTATTAATACATACCGCTCCCAACGCCGATTGCAATATTTTCATTGCACTCAGCCACCGATCCTACCGCCACATCATTTGACTTATCACTTCTGCTACTCCTCCAACTTTGCGATTGTTCGTATGAATCTTAATTTCAAGCGTACGAAAAAAGACCACTTTAGCTGTGCATAACAACAGCTCTAACAACAAATATGGTTGTCAATATCTTTAGATCTGCAGTTAGGTGATCAAGATAAATGCTACAAAAATCTAGATCTATGCATTAAAAGACATTAAACAGTAGAAAAAACAAGATTTACTCCATGCATCTAATAGAAAAGACAAGAATATGTTGAATGAATTTTGTATTAGGGGCACCTGGGAGGAAAACACAGGAGGGTGTTCCCAGTTCTCCTCAATGGGATGGGTTCTTGTAAGTCCTCGGCACTTCAGATCTAAAATTTCTCCCTCTTGATGGTGTAGAAAATCTAGACAAAAAATGGTAGCAAAATATGACTATGATGGTGGATCAATAGTCAGACCAAAAGTATAGATCCAGAGTGACCTTTAGGCAACAAAAGGTGATAAATGAATGGGAAAACCCTTCTATTTATAACAAAATATTGAGTTAGTCTAGATATTGGTACATAATTAAAATATTATTAACCAAATCAAGATCCAACTTTTATGGAATATTTTATTATGTTTGTTGGAGGGAAAAGGAATTTGACTTGGGTCAAATCCCTTTATTTGTAAATAATAAATAAATAAATGATTTATTTATCATTTTAAGGATGTGGTTGAGTAATAATCAAATAAATAATGATTTATTTAATTATTTAAGGGTGATTTAGTCATATTTAATAAAGAATATTATTTAAATAAGGTTTAAATAATTATTCTTAGAAAATAATAAGATAAATAATGATTTATCTAATTAATTTCCTTGTTTTGGGTTAAATATAACCAGGGATATTAATTAAATTGTTGTTTAACTAATTATTCCTTGAGGAAAATCAAAAAAATGTATATTTATTTAATATTTCCTCATGGGGTTTCATGTTTAAACCATAAACAACTTAATAAAGGTGGTTTACTAAGTTATTTTCATGGTAAAAGAAATTTTAGTTAGGGTAAAATTGGTCTTACATGGTGTACTTGGGTCCATCTAATGATAATAGGTTAGATGACCAAAAAATGGTGTAACAATGATATTGTGAATTGCGATTTTGCATATCGCATATTGCATTTCTATCCGCCAATTATAACTCCGCCATCGCATATTTCAAGCCTCCCACTCCAAGTCGTATTTGCGATATCATAAGGTTTAATGAAGTCTAAACCCATCTTTCCACCTCCAAGCCTTGTCCCATGTGTTAAGCCTTCCATTGGCATCTTTAGCCCTTTCTTCTCCAAGCTGCAAATCAACACTTTTTCAATTAGAGTTAAGTCATGGATAACTTAGCTGCATGGATATAAGCATGGTAGATAGAGCATAAGATAAGTAGGGCGTGTTTAGCCGATTGGCCAAGTTAAGTGTGATTTAAATTAGTTTCTTTTCTTCCATTTCTTTTTAGCAAGTTAAATTAGTTTTCTTTCCTATCATTTCTTTTTAACAATTGAGTTTAGTTTCCTTTCTGTCATTTCCTTTCTGCAATTTATTTTAGTTTCATTGAAGTGTGACAGACTTCACTAAGAACGCCTAGAAGTAGCACCCTTTCATAGAGCAAAAGAGGATGACATGAGTATAATGCATCTGTTGTGTATATAGCACTGTCACCTCCAAGTTTGCATGAACCTCAGGTTGATAAAGTAAAGTAGGGCAGCTCCTGGGAGTTGCAACACTCTTGGTGCAATACCAGGGCTCACCAGTCGTGACAATGTTAGAAAATCATAAAGGAAGAAAGATTTTCTTATGTTGATAATTACTTGTTATTTCTTTGAGTTCTTATTATCTTTCTTATGTTCTTCTTTTATCTTAGTTTCATCAAGCACTTACCAAACCAAAACACGAAGATTAAGTACACCAGATGTAGTCACTCAGCCAAGGCTAAAACCCCTATATAGGGGAAAACCCAGTCATAAACTCTTTCTTTAGTAGGTTTAAAATGAGATAGACCAAGACCTTAGAAAAACATACCTTCCTCCTCCACCAAGTCATCCTTCCAAGATGATTTAGTAGTATCTTCTTATCCAACAACTTCAACCCAACAACAATCCAGAAATTGCACTTCCCAACTATAGAATTTCAACCCCCAGCTACAGAATTTTGGCCCAGCTTCAGCTCTGCAATTTTCATCTCCCCCAACAACTTCATAGCTTCACACATGTGAGAGAGAGAAAGAGAGATAATTTCTACTTCTTAAGCTTGAGAGAGACCTCCTTCTTCTTCGCTATATTTTTCTTCTACTTTTACTGAATTCTGCTCCCTTTTTAGCCCCAAAAGTTGCAAATTGGACTTGATGAGTGAATGTGTCAAATGAGGTTGAGTTGTTTCCTTTATATATGTTTTTCCGCCCCTCAGTTTAGGTTGAATTGTCCAATTTGAGGCCAAATTGGTATAGGAGGCCTAATTGACCTATTTTATAATAAAAATAAATTTCTTCTTTGACAAATAGATCCCAATAAGAGCCTTTTACATTATGATATAGATAAGGACACTTGACATAACCCTAGAAGCCTTCAATGGAGGATTTGACCTAAAAACAATTGACCTGAGCATGAAACCCATGTTTTAATAAGTTAATTACTTTAAGAATAAAATTTATTTTTCTTTCTTTTGACAAATACATTACATGATGTCTCAAATTAAATTCTTTAGCCCTAGTTACACTCTTCAACAGGCAAGAACCCAGGTGACTTACATTGCAGAGTGATTCTCAGGCATCATAGTGGCCATGAGAGAGCTTTCAAAGCTAGTCCAAACATATTAAAAAATTATACTATTTGACAACACTCTTATTCCTCTAATACCATATAGGCGATAAAATTGATGTAGAAGAAAAATACATTGAAATCCAAAAATCTAAACTGGTTAATTTGTGGGTGAAGTCAACCGATTTAGGTCTATGTCCTTGCAAAGTTCAGTTAGCAGACTGTTAACCTTGGCAACCTGCAACTGAAGATCCACCATAATGTTCCGTAGGGAATCCACTTCATCCTCAAGCTGAGAAATATTCTTCTGCTGGTTCTCTATGGTGTCCAAGGTGGAATTTTCACTGAGGCTTTGCTGATGAAACAACACTTGGAGGTCATAAACATCAACCACAACATTGTTCACATGTGGGAGCCATGGCTTCGGGGTTGGAGAGATTACTTGTAGAGGCACTATGCTTACCAAGCTTTCGTGCTACTCTCCTGGAGCATTGGTGTCGACAGACCGAATACAAACTCCATAAAAACTCCATAATTGGGCCAATAAATCAATCGCGGGTGGACAGGAAAGACTAGCGAGAGTCGACAAGGTCACAAGTGTTCTGACTCTCAAAATGTTCCGCAGAGAAGGAGACACGACAACGCTTGAAAATGGAAACTACTACACTAAACTCACGACTTGGAGTTGAATAGGGAGGCTTACCCTTGCTTGGACAAAGTTTCCTCGTGTGAAATTGTGCGGGCCATTGAACGAAGACCACCAAGAGGAGCTGAGAAACCCTACTCCAAATGAAAGGCGGCTTGAAGCCAGAAGAAAAATAAGGAACCGATGCACTGTAAAACTCCCAGAACACTAATTTATGCCCATTCAAATCCCTGGTGCTCATGTGAAATTATAGAATTGAAACTACTCTACCTGGATGCCAAGGCTTTTTCATCATCAACTTGCAACCCGAGATTACTTCTACCTTGGAGGAACTGATAAGAGAGGCAATTCCCTGTCTAATCCTTGACATCAGAATTACATGTGACACACTGGATAATGGATGCCAAAGCATTTCCACCTGAACACACAATATTATAACGTTAGCCACCTTAATATTATTAACCGCACACATGTTTTCCCGTGTGCTATGCCAATCTGTTGCGATGTTCCACCCGCTATTGAGGTATGAAAAAATGGAGGAAATAATGAGAAGAAGAGGGGAAAGGGGGGACAGGGCGGCAAAATAAAAAGGGAGGGGAGGGGGAGTAGGAGCGGGAGCGGGCAGGGAAATAAGGGTGAGGGGGTTGGGGAAAGGGGGGAAGATGGATCATGAGGAGGGGGAGGGAAAATGAGCAAGGATCAAAGGCATTTTTAAAAGGAGAAGGAGACTTAAAAAAACTAAGATATCCACCAACATCAAGGAACATTATAAGACGCCAATACCTCATTGACAATTGTTTTTCCTTCTTGTAAGAGACAAGTTCTATTGGCCATTGAGTTTTCTTCAACATTAAGAGATATGAGAACATGGAAGGAGAGGGCGCTGGAAACAGATGAGAGGAGGATCTTAACATGTTGAAGGATCTGGTTGAGTGCATTATATTTAGGAGAAGAGTTAGTTCCTAAGTACCTAATTACCGAGAATGAGTCTCCTATGATAGTGGGGTCTTAGGGTGAGGAGGAGGCCCATTTAAATCCCAGAAATTCCAGCTTGATTGTTTGTTTTCTTAGGAGGCCCCAAGCTTATTTAATTACTATTTTATTTTGGGATTGCAAATAATCCCTCCCCCTCCTACCACCCCATTTTCAAAATTCTAATAGTATAAATCATTGTAAATTAAAATTTTGTAATCAAAATTCTCATCAATATAATATATTGATAAATTTTCATAAATCTTTACGAAATATTTAAAAAATTAAATCTATCCCTAATTAAATTGCTTCCCACATTATAACCCTAGACCAACATGTCTTGAATTTGAGAGATGGTAGTCGTAAGTGTAAAGCCAAAGATATAGAAGTTATAGAAGTTATGCAACAATGCACTAGATGATCCTAGACTATAAATATGATCAATTAAAATCGTTATTATGCTTATGATTAAGGTGAACCTATCGACTTATCGTCATGTTATTCTATGATCCTACACATAAGTACAAATATACATAGAATATGTAATGGTAAGGGGCACATTATAAATATTATTTCATATTATTTTATTTTGGTGATATTTAATTTACATTAGTTGCACTTTTAAACTTTTTTTGAGTTTTTGAGTTTTTGTTAATGTAGTGATGGTGTGATTATACCTTTAAAATATATCAAATTCTAATGATCCAATTTTAATAGTTTAATAGTTTGAAAGTTTTCTTTAAATTATAGTTGTTATAAGAGTTTTTGAAAATGAATTATGTTTGTATTTTTGAAAAGTTTCACATTTCAATTGGACAATCCACTCATCATCAAATACAAGAACACAAAAAAAAATTACAAGAAAAACTATAATATTTAAAAACAAAAACAACTGCAAGGAAAGAAATATAAAGAAAAATAAAAATAAAAGCATTGAAAAAATATACCATATATATAATAAGTTCAAATATATTTATATTAAAAATACTCATCTCATTGCTTATATTTTAATAATAATTTTTATCTTTGTCCTCATATATATATATATATATATATATATATATATATATATATATATGAGTAAGTCTTTATTATCTTTTAAATAAAAGGTGTAAGAGTGATCTCATTGTTTATATTTTAATAATAAGTCTTTATTACCTTTTAAATAAAAGGTGTAAGAGTGATATTGACTTTCGTTTATATTCTTTTCTCAATATTAGTTTTTTAACATTATCGCTTGCAAATCCAAATAAAGTTCCCACTTCAAAGTCCCTGATTTTGGGGAAGTTTGTTATTCTTTTCTCAATATTAGATTTTTTTACATTGTTGCTTGGAAATCTAAGTAAAGTTCCCACTTCAAAGTCCCTCATTTTGGGGAAGTTTTTTAGAGTTCCAATGAAGTATTGGAACTCATAAGATTACATAACATCTTTATTTGTGTTATTTGCTGTATTTAGATTATTGTAAATCCGTTTCCTCAAATAATAAAGTGTTTTATTCTTTATTCCTCTATCTCAAATAATAAAGTGTTTTAATCTTTTTTCCTCAATTGTAAGAAGATTTTAACTTTTACAGTTTATACAAGTGTTTTATTCTTTATTCCTCAATTGTCAAAAGATTTTAACTTTTACAGTTAACTCTTATCAGATTAATTGGATTGTTGTAAATCCTTTTGGCTTTTATCAGATTAATTGGATTGTTGTAAATCCTTTTAGTCAAATAATGAAGTGTTTATCCTTTATTCTTCAATTTTAGCTTTTACAGTTTATACATTCTTTTACATTGCTGATATCAGAAAACAACTCAGAGTGGAGCAAAGCACAAGTATGAAGTAAGTTGTTATAGTATTCTTTTAACACTCTATAAGACAGAATATAATATTTCTTTGAAAAACGACTAGTTGTTTAGAATATCATATTTCTTTAAAATACTGTTTTTATTGAAGTTAATGGTTATTTAGAGGCAAATACCTATTTTAAATTTAGAAGGTAAGTAATGATTGTGTTTTTAAAAACTGTTAAACTAGTTTTATTAAATCTGTTTCTGTTTGTTAAATTTGGAGACAGCTAACTACTTTAAAATTCACCGTACTTTGAAATTAGACAGCATTACGAAAGTAATGCTTGTTTGTTTTTGGAAACTATTCTTACCAAACTTGTTCCCTAGATGCTTGTTTGTTTTTGGAAACTATTCTTACCAAACTTGTTGCCTAGATTTAAAGACAGATAACTACTGTATTCAGTGGTTGCAACTTGCAAGCTTATGTGTTTTTAGAAACTATCCTTGTCAAACTTGTTCTCTAGATTTAGAGACTGATATCTATTGTCTTCGAATGTTCACTATACTCTGATATCACTATACTATACTCTGATATAGTGAAATCAGTGCTTCTGTGTTTTTAAATACTTGAAGAATCCCGCAAAATTTACATTAAGAGATGTCTAATCTTCTTACCTTTTATTTATTCTATTCCATTATCTTTGCTCGTTACAAATTTTCTAGAAAACCCCATAACCAAGTGATTTCTTACAACACTTAACTCATAACCATCTCACTGACACAGAGGGATTATTTCTTACTCTCTGCCCAATCCAAGCGGAAGAGAACAATATTGGGTTTCCTTCCGGTTCTTTCTAGCCTTGGCAAGAAATTTCCGAAGGCAATATGACTCGGCAGTTTCACAGCGAAGATTTTCCTGAAGAGCTTATACTTGATTTTCTAAACCCTAAACCCAAATACTCTCAAGTGTATCTTCAATTCCATGAGCAATTCTTCCATTTATAATTAGAATATTATAAAAATCTACTGAAACGTACCTAAAAGAATACATCTACCAAGAAACGCCTCTAGCAATGGATATTGCATATTGCATATCCATTATTTGCCTACTGATTTCTGACAAATTAGCGAAGCTTAACATCCTCATTAGGTCGGAGGATACCAGAACTACCAGATCTGAATACAGAAGTCCAAGAACATTTGCACATAATGATGAGGGTTGGATGGACATTAGCGCATAATGATAAGGCGTGGGAATTCATCTGGTAGGTCCAGAGCTACATACATTCAATCTATTCAAAATAACTCTTATATGGTATGTACTGTTGGGATACAAACGTTCAATCTATGGGAAATTAAGAGGCTTGGCAATTCATCCATACAAAGAAGAGCATTTCGATATAATGGTAGAGGTTTGCGAGTTGATCCAATTAGCTTTACCAGGGAATACTGGAAGAACTCATATACGGTATGCACTAAGCAATGAGATGCGTATTTTGTCAGTAGCATTGCAGCACTTGGTTGACTAGAATGATACATTTGCATATAATGATGAGACCTGTTAATTCATCCAGAAAAACTGTCCATGGCCTACTGGAAAAGCAAAAACTGGTTGACTAGAATGATACATTTGCATATACATTTGCATATAATGATGAGACCTGTTAATTCATCCAGGAAAACTGTCCATGGCCTACTGGAAAAGCAAAAACTCTTTTATGGTAGAACTGAACTGTGAGATGGTTATTCTGTCAATAGCATTGCAGAGATAAAGACAACGATGAGGCTTGGGAATTCATACAGTAAAGCTTTGTCCAAGGCCCACTGGAAAAATATTTTTATATGATATGTACTGAATAATGAGATAAGTACCCTGTCAGTAGTATTGCAGCAAAATTGGCGAAGTTAATCATCTCTCCAGATTCCCGATTTCTCCCATTGCACTGCATGACTCTGTGTTTCAAAACGCAACCTTAATAGTGATCAATGTCACATCTATTAACAAAGTGATTTATCCAAAAGATAAGACCCTAGTCATTTCTATGTCAATTACTTTAAAATTCAGAATTTCATATTAAAGTAGGTAGTTCAGTAAGTTACACTCATGCAGAACGATGTTTCTTGTCTCTAGGAACGATGTTTCTTTTCTCTAGGACATGTCACAGATAATTGTCTGTTTGAAATAATTTTCCTGTCTCCTTAAAAATGGCAACTCCATTCTTGGCTGCTGCTAAGTGATGAGAGACATTATTTTACACAGGTATGGTGCAAGCCTGCAGCAAAGAGATCATGAAACCCTTGAATGAATCTACAAGGTAAATACTTCATATTTCATTTTCCCTTATCTATCGTCCCTATTGAAAACCACGGCGATTACAGCTACCCTGTACGTGAAATGCAATGACAGTGGACATTGCACAATATAGCTGTTTTGAGACCCTTGAATGTTTTGTGATTCTTGAGACAAATCAATACTGATAGAAAAGGGTGATCATAGTTGGGCAAACTATGTAAGGAATTCAAAAACCCATATATAATATCAGACAACTGGGAGTAAACAAGGCCTGCAGCAGACAAGAGAATAGGTGGTAAAACGCTATCTTCGACATAAATAATTACGGTTTACAACTTTCCCCGTCACAGCATAGTTAGATCTTCTGGGAGTTGTATGACAATCTAACGATTTTGCATATCCAGGTCAGAAACGCCATAGATCTAAAACTATTGATTAGATAAAAATTTATTCTTTTGCAACGTTTTTTCTTGATCAAATAGAAAGCATGCATCTTTAAAATTTTTGTTGATTTCACCGTCCTGTGCAGAACATAAACAAAGTCAGATAACACTGAAATAACCCTGTACAAGCAGCTCAACAAATGTCAGCTTTCATGTCAGATAACACTGAAATAACCCTGTACAAGCAGCTCAACAAATGTATTTTTTAAAAGAGGAAAAAGTGGAAAGGGAACCTTTCAGGATCTTTCCAATGGAAGCATTCCAACTCGGAAAGAAAGGAAAATAGTTGTAGCCGTTTGACAGAAATTAGAGTCATTCTTGATGTCATTGTGTTTATATCATTGCACCGAGCTAACCATTTCAATTGCTCTAAAATATCCATGTAACATTTACAACACAATAAAAATTAGGTGTCCCATGTCTACTGCTTAAGAAACATTTACAACACAATAAAAATTATGTAATATTCTGTTTGGGAGTATTTATAAGACATGGGCTTCAATAAATGGTATGTTTTCAAGGGAAAATAACCAGTGTTGCAGAGCATACAACAACACATGAAGTAATAAAAACAGCCTATGCAACAGATACACGTTAAACACAGAGATCACTGAGCAAATGGTACAGCGATGGAATGACTCATAAGCAAACATTCACAGCACATAAAATAGTAGGACTGCTCATGCATAGATATACGTTAAACAGTGGAAAGCTGAGCCATTTTATTATGCTGGGAATTATCAGTGATTACAATAGATGCCCCGATGATAGCGCTCAACTGGCGCGGGCAAGATAAAAGACAAAAGAACACAAATGCAGCGGGTTTCTCATTCAGTTCAGTAACAGAATATTCTTGCTAATGTCATGAAATTTGAAAGCAAGGCCCTCGAGACTCCCAGTGCGCTCACGCAAGGCTTACGGCTCGATCCTCTCTGCCTCCTCTTTGACCGTAACCTCTACGATGGAACAATCACCGAACTCACATTTAATTACGTCTGCGGTCTTCCCACCTCTAGTGTCTGACACTCTGGCAGCTGCTTGAGTCCCTGTCAGATCCTTTGACAAACTAATGGCGAAGCACTATCGCGAAGTGAACACCTGAAAATCCCGTTTGAGGGTTAAAACGACCTCTACAGAAGCAGACACTCAATTCCCAGGCGGGGTTGAGATCTTCGCTCGGAGACACTCGGCGCACTAAACAGTGCTGCAGACCTAGCTAAACAGCCGGCGTGCTCAAGTCTTAGAGACTAGATTCATTATCATAAAATTCATCAATAATCCAAAAGCGAGGAAGCTGTCTCCCTTATGTAGGCGGCCTTCCTCTCGAACACTGGACTCCCTCCTTTCCCGCGCCGCCGAGATCCTCCTTTCCCGCGCAGCCCTTCTCGGCCCCCACACTGCCAACTCAACCCGTGCACTTGCCTTTGCGCGCACGGGTGAGTCCATGACCCGCTCACTGATATTTACATTTAACTATGAGCAGCAAAATTGGCCGATATAACCTACGGGGAACTGTACAACGCGCACGCTCACGAGCTCGCTCTGCCTCCCTGCCGCACCCTGCAGCCCTCGATCGCGCACGGAGCTCACGCGGCCTCCAGTAGCTATTTGTTGCGCCTGCCAAGGCACCCATCCTGCGACGGATCCTACCATGGAAGACCGCAGGACCCCAGATCCCCCTCCGCCTCCGGAGGTTTCAGCCTTTAGAGCAATGATTGCGAATGCTCCCAAACGCCCTCCATCTCAGTCCCAGCAGAAATTTGTGAAAAAACTGGACTCAATCCCCACAGTGGCTCTCCCCGAAGGAGACACCTGCAAATCGGCTCTGAATCTGGCGGAGAGGGGTCTCATAGGCGAGTTCACGGGCCTCTGGCCCTCTCCCAAATCGGTTGAGGAATGGACTCAAAGGAACTGGAAGCCTCTGATCAAGGAGGGAGTCAATAGCTACTTCGTAGGTAAGGGTTTCTTTGTGTTTGTCTTTGAAAACCCGGAAGACAAAGGATTAATCTTCAGAAACGGGCCATACTTTATGGGCCCTCAGGGCCTTTACCTAAAAAAATGGTCCCCTGACTTCGACCCCACTCAGGATGTTCCCTCGGCAGTCCCGGTTTGGGTTAGACTCCCTCACTTGCCTCTCCACTGCTAGAATCCAAATTCTCTCCAGACCATAGGAAATGCTTTGGGAAAATACATAGACCAGGCGGTAAGAAAGGATCAGTACTCATGTGCCCGCATCTGCGTAGAAGTAGATCTCGAAGAAGGATTACCGGAAGCAATCAAGCTCACTGTTGCTGGGTGGACGCATGTCCAAGAGCTGGACTATGAACAACTGCCCTTTAAATGTAGGCACTGCCACGGGCACGGTCACTTCGCAAAGCACTGTAAGAAGAAGGCGGAGGAACAGGCGGATAAACAAAATGGGGAACAATGGACCCTAGTCCAGAAAAACACTAGCTCAAAAAAAGGCGCAGGCAAAGGAAATATGACAGGAGGTCAACCAAGCTCCAAAAGCAACCAAGAAGCGGAAGCACCACCAAATGCACCAGAAAGAGAGCAGGACATACAAGCCAACCTAAATCAGGAGAATGAGGAACAACCGGCCCCTTCTCCTCCAAATAAAGAGAGAGAGGAAACAACTCAGTTGGAGGAAAATCAAGGCTCTCCCACTAATCCTTCCTACGCATAAATAGCAAGGAAAAAACCTGTGGTTAGTTCTAGTTCTTCCGAGGATGAATTCTACGAGCGCCCTTCCAAAAAAGCAGGAAGGAAATCTCGTAAAGAGAAGAGGGAAGAAGAGGCAGAAAGACTCAATATTCAAGGAAGTCAATCCACAATAGAAATGTCTATTGGGCGAAATATCAGACCAAGGCCTCCCAAGGGAGGCCCCAACCCCCCTCTTTGTAAATAATGAATCTCGTCTCTTGGAACTGTAGAGGTCTGGGGAATCCCTCTAGAATAGAAGCAGTCAGGGACCTACTGAAATCAGAACCCTCAGACGTTCTTATGCTCCAGGAGACCAAAATATAAGGGCAGGCCCTTCTAGAGTTAGGTAGAACAAAGTGGAACAAAAAAGCAGGAAAAGCAGTCAACGCAAGGGGAACCTCTGGAGGGCTGGCAACACTTTGGACGGAAGACCTCTTTCAGCTGCTTAGGACCCATGAAACCCAGCACTGGATATACACGGAGCTGAAGCATAAGGCAAGTAAGTTGACCATCTCTCTCTTCAATCTCTATGTTCCAGTGACTTACTCTGAAAAGCGAGAATGTTGGGATACACTTGAGGCCTTTCTTGAACAGACCAATCCCAGCAATATCATACTAGCCGGGGATCTGAATATTGTTCTGAAAGCAAAAGAAAAGAGGGGGGGGATCAGCTCCAGTGACCCTATGTTGGCCAAGGTTGAGGAGATCACCCAGCACTGGGACCTTCTTGATTTCAGGCCCATTCGCGGCATTTACACCTGGACTAACAATCGGGTTGGTACAGAGCATATTTCTGCTCGTTTAGACCGTTTCTTGGTTCAAAGCTCCATTATGATGAACAAGAAAATAACCACCAAAATTCTGCCCAAGCTCTCCTCAGATCATAAACCCATCCAGCTCCATTTGGATGATGAAGAAGACTTGGGTCCGCTCCCTTTTCGATTCAACCCTCTCTGGATCGAGAGAGATGGATTCTTGGAGACTGTCAAGGAAGCATGGGCCAAACCAATCTCCGGATCCTCCAGCTACGTATGGGAGCAAAAGATGAAAGCTACAAAGGAAGCGCTGAAGGACTGGATAAAAGCACCGGATATCAACCCCATCAATCAGAGAAAGGAGGCTGTGCAGTCTTTGTCGGATCTGCAAACTGATATGGAAAACAGAGATATCACATCTGAGTTGCTCGAGGAGGAAGTAAAAGCACAAAGAGTAGCGTACCAAACTTTTCGTAAGGAAGAAGAATACTGGAGGCTTAAATCCAGAAGCCTTTGGTTGAAGGCCGGGGATCGGAACACTCCCTTCTTCCACCGGCAATATAGAGCTAGACTGTCGAAGAACTACATAGCAGAAATAAAAACAGCCAAGGGTCAAGTTTGTAAAGGATTCAATCAACTTAAAGCCGCTGCTGAAAACCACTACAGGAACTTGTTCAGAGAAGAAACTCAAAGCAATGACGAGGAGGTGGATGACTTTCTCTCCTGTGTTCCCTCCCTTATCAGTCCTGAAGACAACTTAAATCTCTGCAGACCCATTACTGAGGAGGAAATCATAAAAGTTATTTGGTCCATGGAATCAGATAAGGCTCCTGGGCCGGATGGGTTCACAATCCACTTCTACAAATCCTGCTGGCACATTATCAAGGCAGATCTGCTTAAAATGACAAGAGGATTCATGCAGAAAGCCAAGATTGGTGGAGGAACCAAGTCCACTTATCTAGCTTTAATTCCTAAGGACACCAATCCTGACTCCTTTGCTAGATTCAGACCTATCTCGCTGTGCAATGCTTCTTATAAAATCCTGGCAAAACTTCTGGCGAGTCGGATCAAGCCATTGTTAAAAAAACTGATCTCCAGCAACCAAGGTGGATTCGTGGAGGGTAGGAACATTCTGGACAACGTGATCCAAGTTCAGGAGACAATACACTCAAGTAAGCAACGAAAGGAGAAAGGTATGTTGATTAAACTAGATATGGCTAACGCCTTTGATAGAGTTAATCATAGCTTCCTATCTAAGGTCCTGCTCTCCTTTGGTTTTTCGATACATTTTGTCCATTTAATAAAAGCTTGCATTGACAGTCCATGGATTGCTCCGTTAGTTAATGGCAGACCCGCTAACTTCTTCCAAGCTCAGAGAGGTATCAGGCAGGGTTGCCCACTCTCCCCCTTCCTGTATATCATAATGGTAGATTCCCTCAGTCGTAAGCTTACTGCTGAAAGAATAGCAGGTCATATTCCGGGTCTCAAACCTTCTAATGGAGCTGAACCATTGAACCATGCTCTCTTTGCCGACGATTCTCTTCTACTCGGAGGAGCCTCCATCAGAATAGCCAGAGCATTCGACTCAGTCCTCAAAAAGTATTGCAGAGTTTCAGGTGCCTTGGTTAACGAGAGTAAAAGCGAAATATATAGCTGGAACATAGACCAGAATGAACTCTCTGCAATCTCTGCTCTTCTTGGGTTTAAAGGTCAGGAAAACTGGGACAAGTTTAAGTATCTTGGTCTTCCCATAACTTCTGGAGTTAATAAGAGATCGTTATGGAGTGACATAATCTCAAAAATTAAATCCAAAATTGCTGCGTGGGGAGGCAACTGGCTAACTAAGGGAGGTAAAGTAATCTTAATTCAAACTGTGCTGTCTGCACTCCCAATCTTCCAGGCGGCTTTCCTCCTTGCACCAAGAAATGTGATGGAGCAGATCTCCAAGTTGCTCAGAGATTTTCTTTGGCAGGGAGGGAAAGGAAATGAGAGAAAAATGCATCTGGTTAACTGGGATGTGGTCAAAAATCCATTGTCTGAAGGCGGCCTGCAAATTAGAGATCCCATGCTTGTCAATCTTGCTTTGGGAAGAAATATTTTGTGGAAGCTGTTCAACGAGCCCTCTCATCCAATTAGTGTTACCCTGCGCTCAAAGTATGGTCCCAATAACGCGCTCTCCAACCTACAGACAGCAAGTGCACCCAATAGCACACAGGTCTGGAAATTATGTTGTAAAAACAGCAACTTTTTCAAAAAATTAATCTACAGGATTCCAGGGAACGGCAAGCGTACGCATTTATGGCTTGACAGTATAATGGGAAGTGATCCACTTGCTCAGAACGATGACATTGCAGACCTCAGGAATTGGCTGGAGTGCACAGGTGTAAACAGACTGTATGACATCTCGACCTGGGACCAGCGTGGAGACTGGAATGGATGGGATTTCCATAGAGTGCCAGCGCGGTTTTCTCATCAACAAGTACTGCTAGTCGAACTGTTGGATGATGCTGCACCTGTTTGCAGAACCAAAAAAGATAGCTGGGGTTGGGGACAGTCTGGAGTTTATACCACAGCAGCTGGGTATAATGCTTTACAGGTCATTAGAAATAGGAGTTTTGGAAGAATGTGTGGGATCCACTTTCCCTTCCAAAAGTAAACTTCTTCTTCTGGACCTTGGTCCATAACAAGCAGCTTATGGGAGATAATATGGAAAAAAGGAAAATAGCTGGGCCTCATAGATGGGCATTATACTGTAATAACTTCGAAACAACCCAGCATCTTTTCATGGAGTGCAGATTTGCTGAAGAGGTTTGGGTTCTCACTCTACAGGACTTGCAGATTCCAGCCCCCTTGCAGAACTCAGTAGCAGACCTCTTTGCCTCTTGGAGTCAACACTATCCCCATCGAATCCCTTCCAAATCTTTCTGGCGTAGAATCTGGATAGCGCTCCCAAAATATGTATGCTGGCAGATCTGGTTGGCCCGCAATCAGAAGATTTTTACAGAGCTGCTTTATACCCCTCTGCAAGTCGCTGCAAAAGCTAAATCCTTTCTCCTGGAAGCGGCTCAAATTCAGTATTTTAAAGAAGATCATTTGCTACTGCCCGATGAAAAGCGCTGGCTTGGTATGCTTGCGCGCCATCCTCGCAAGTACCTACAACCCCCGCAAGGTGACAATCCTGAATGGCACATAAGAGTCGAGGATGTTATTTTTCAAAATTGGTGGAGGTCCCAAAACATTTCCACTATATTTTTCGATGGGGCGTCCAAGGGGAATCCGGGTGCTGCTGGTGCGGGTGGAGTTATTTACTCTCCTGGTGGGTATTCCAAAGATTGGTTCTGCTGGGGACTTGGCAAGAAATCCAACAATCATGCAGAGATCCTAGGGCTCCTAAAATCTTGTCTTATTGCAAGAGATAAGGGAATCAAAGTGCTCCAAGTCTTCGGTGATTCAGAACTGATAATAAAACACATAAACATGGAGAAGCCGTTCGGCAATGCCAGCCTCAACAAAATTCTGGACAGATTGAAGAGAGTCCTCCGAGACTTTGACAAATGTAAACTTCATCACATTTTGAGAACGTCAAACAATGAAGCAGATGAGATGGCAAACAAAGGCAGCTCGCTTATGAAAGGGCAGATCATTGTAAATAACATAAGCTCCGTCCAGATGCCTTGAATGTCCTTATTGACAGTTAGATGCAGTAGATAGATCTCTGCTTTGTAAAAGGGGCTGCCTCGGCAAAGACCCACAAATTTTCTTACTTAATAAAAACATAACCGTTACAGTTAAAAAAAATTGGCCCGAACTAATATTCCAATTAGCTTATTGCTAATTAGGAATATTACAGTCTCCCCCGGAAAAATGTTGCTTGACCCCAAGCAACTGTAGTGATGGGTGCTGCAAGATCTTTTCTCGCTCTCCCAAGTGGCATCCTCATCTGACAAAATTTGCTTGTCCTCAGGTAATGCCTGAACAAGCCTCCGCTCTAGCTAATGCTCCTTACTGACACTGCAAAATGTGCCTGGGTCCGAGATGTGCCACTGAAACCTCTCTGACCTCCGCAACGCCCTGATATGAAGGGATCTCTCAATGCCAGGATCCCAAACTTGTTGGAATGTAATTTCCAACTGCCCGAACGAGTTGCAGGCGGCAGCATGGTTGAACGGCGCCGAGATAGAAGGCGGCAGCACGACGGCAATGAGATCACGGTTGGCTATGTGATCGACGGTTAGCGGCAGGATAACCGGCTCGGAGGTTAACGAGGAGCGATGCCCTGCTGTTGACTCATCAAACACACGTTGACCGGCAATCAACGGTTGTAATTTAGTGCGGGGCCATATTGTGTCCATACTGAACCAACAGAATGCAGCCCCCGCAACCACCAATATGTGGTGTCTCCGCCAGCACACCCCCAAAGCACCACCATTTCTCTCACAGTACCAGCCAACCAATAATCCTCCCAGATCCCATCGCCACCATGGCCAATAATCGCCCAAGTCCCATGGCTCGGACTGCGCACTACCTCTGGCTATGACTGATGCTCTAAGAGGTGAAGACCACCAACAATCATCAATGCCCCTGGGCTCCTGCTGCGTTGTACCTGTAGCTGCAAATGCTACCCCTCCAACTGCATACCAGCTCATCACCTCTCTCCAATCCAAGTCATGACTCAATCCCATGCTGATTCTACTCTCCTGAAATTGGGAAGGAGTCCTGAAGTAACGACAACTGGTGCTCTCCTCCCGACTGGGATCTGTAACATCTACTATGTCCAAGGCCCCCTGCTCCACTGTGCTCCCTACGAAGAATACCGTACCATCAAGAGGGTACCAACTCATGATCTCCCGCCAGTCCATCTCGGAGGAAGCATCCGATGTAGCAATAACAACTGCATGTGGAACATGCCTGGAAGGTTGTCGCCAATCCGTAATCATCTTCCACTGCCAAACTGTCACACCTACCTCCAACATATCCATAGGATATGGATCTGTAGCTGCTGTCACGGTCCTTGGTGTCTGTGCATCTGATTGCTCCACCTCAAAGGATGACCCCAATGCTAGCCATATATCCATCATAGGCTCAATGTGGGCACCCATCTGGACCTCACCCAAGGAAATGTCATGCCTGATGTCCATAGTATCCTCCTCTGCTGACTCAGGCTCCATCATGTGCTGCTCTAGCTGAAGCGTCACGAGTGACTCATCACCCAGAGTATCTCCTATACTTCTCCACTAGTACTCTGCTGCAAGTTATGTCTGTTTGCAATCTGTCATCATACTGTATAAATTGCTCTTGCGCAAGCAACCTCAACTGATCCTATGGACTCATACCAGAAAGAGTCTCACCACTGGCATACGAAGGAATGCCTCTGTTTTCTACCTCCGCCACCTCATCCATCTCTAAAGCCTTACAGTGTTTCTAGGCCCCAAGGTTCTTTGCAATTGAAGCAAAGTCCCTTCCTCCTCAGCTCCAGAAATGAAGGTGAGCTGAAAATCTGAACTTGGCAAGCATCATAGCTTACCCCATGCTGTCCTTCTCCCCACTCATGACAAGTGTAGAGTGTAAGCTGATCCTGGGCTGCAAAATTATTGCCCACCATTGGCAAAGTGAAGAACAATCCTCCAGAGAAGGTTCCTCCAACAATGAAGAACAAGCTGGCCCAAGACAATCCATCCATGAAGAATAGGACACGGTCATCGTGGATCATCCGGATGAGAGGTTTGCTAAAGGTTTTACATGATGATACGTGATGCAAACAATTTCTCACAAGGATACAACGCAGTCTCATCCACTGCAACTTCAAAAAATTACATGGCAAGCAATGTACAAGATCCATCACATCTACTAATGGATAGTAAATGGCTGAATATGACAACAATAATACATGATCAAGCACTTGTAGTTTATTGCTCTCAGGAATGTCAATACGGTAAGCCCACCTCAAAAGAGAACACATATGTAGTAGCGGTGGCCATGCCTCCTCCCATGCTCCCATTAGAACAGGTAGTGCAGAAAATGTGAGAATCCTTCCCACTCACGGACACATCCAGCTCATGTGTCTCCCTCATAATCAAGCCTCCCATACAAATATGATCTATATCAGCAAATGGAGACATGATCAACAACAAAATGAAGGAAGCGGCGAAAGTTACAAGTGATAAAAAGAGGTACCAACAGCTTCCCGAACAAGTACAACGCAGTTTTACAAGTTGTTGCTTGATGAAAGTACAAGGCAAAATGTTTCTTCTTACATAGTTAATCATGCATGTCCTTATATGATATATGCTATAGTGTATAAAATGAACATGCAAGTGATGATAAAATATTTGCCCAAGGCCATAAAAGAGATGGCTGCCTTCATCATGTAGGTTGGCCCAATACAACTCATGGAGCAATTTGACATGCTCGCCCTCTTGTGAAGCAATGCACTGCATAGGAATGACAAGAGTGTGCAAGTCAATGAATGTATAAACAAATCCCTCACCATATGTTGGAAGTAAGATGGTACATGGGTCTAGGAATGAGTCCTCCATAGTGTGTTGGCAAGCTATGAAGGAGAATGACCCATATGCTGCAAGAAGATAATCCTCCTTATGCTTGGGAACCCAAGTCACGAAGAATATGCCATAGTGATAGATGTCTCTTCCACCATTACCTCCTCTTTGTTTATCAAGTGCAACAGATATGAAGTGATCCTAGGACCTATGGGTTATAGATCCACTATATCTCTGCCGGGCACACTTCATCCATAAATCTCTGCTCCATGGTGTCAACGCTGTGAGCTCATGCAAATAAGCTCCTGTCAATATAAAGCTCCGTTCTTTGACATGCTCCTTGTCAAAGACTCCTCTAACAATGCTGCCACAAATGTGGAACACCTCCCAAGTTGGAAGTGCTTCCAAGCCATCATCAAAGACCAAGGAGATAATGCCATCTCCTCCTCCTGAAACATCATACAAAGTGTGAGAGCAAATCTGCCCTTGCTCTCCCAAGCAAAGCAACAAGACATTTTGCTGCCTCCCCATACTTCCATCATACAACTCATATGATGAAGACATAATGAATGATATGAGTATCATATCAACACCATGCATCCATACTCTCTGCTGCTCAATGATGCAAGTATCCATCCATCTTGTCCCCGTCCTCCTACTCTTAGGAAGAGTGTTTGCCAAGTGATGGCCAAACTCTTTCAAGAGTAACCAGCGCAGCCAAGCCTCCTGCTGCCCGGTATCATAGATCTGCAAGTAGCTCCCCAGCTCCTTGGTCATCATCCACATCCACTCAATCACTTGTGGATACCTCCTTCCTTTCCTCATCCTGGTACTCCTCCCATGAGGGTTACCATCCTCCCAAATCAGATTTCTGACTTTGCACTTCATGGAATTTTGAAATGTAAACTTCTCAAGGATCAATGAGACCCTATCAAGAATCAAATAGGTGGTAGGCAAAAACCTCCCATCATGATGTGTATGGCTCAAGGGATGTCCAACACATGCATGAGAGATGTTATCCATCCTAAGATGTCCTCCATCTTCTATCTGCTCTTGTGAGAAGGGAAGAAAAGCATGGCACCCCATAGTGTGTCGAAGTGCATCTCCAATGAGATCTCTCCTTGAGACCTCCCTTTCATCCACAGCCTTCCAAAACCAATGAGGTCTTAGATCTGAAGGTAGAAACTCCTCTTTGAGCTGAGAGGAGATCATTGAGAAAGTGTCATCTTGAAGGGAGAAAAGGTTTCTTACTCCAAGATGTCTACCCTCAATATTCAAGGCTTCCAACCACAACCTCCAATATGATGTACAATCCAAAAATGGCTTATGAGAATAATGGTTTGGTTCCTTCTCGAGTGTTTCCATGTTGCACAGCGCAGTGCAACCAAGCTGCTCTATAGTAGCAATGAGACTTGACCCTTGGTCGTGCAAGGTTAAATCTCCACATTGATCAAAAGAATTTGCTGCAACCATGGAATGTGGAAATCTTTTCATACCTTGATGTGCATTTGGAACTTCTTGCAGGGCTGCAAGAGTCCCTTCCTCAAAAGTGTTGGCTGCCCCAACTGTTGATGCATGTGGCTGCTCTTCCCTGAGGTGATAGCGTTATCACAAGCCTCCTCAGGAGGTGGTGTGACCTCTTCTCCTCGATTAGAATTGGAAGCGCATGGTACTTCCTCTTCTTTTTCTTCAATCTTCTTGGCCTCCTCAAAGGTGGATGCATCTTTTCTGGATCTGAAAAGAGATGAGAATAAACTCATCTTCTTCTTGGGCTGAGACTCACAGGGATCAGTGGATTTCTCATTCATGGGAAGAGGTGACCTTCCAGTAGTATGCTGCCACTCTGAGCTCTGCGTTCTAGATCCTCCCTTGTTCCATTTTCTTTCATCACACACTTGGTGACAATTAATCTTTGAAGGCAGCTTGCTTTGAGTCTTCCCATGATTTGCCATTCTACGAAATAATCTCCCAGGGGTAATGATCCTCTTTGCCTCTCTTTCTTGCACAAACCTTGGAGGTAAGAATGTAGGCATTGTGTGGTAATCACAGGTGGGCAGCAGAACCATTAGCCTGCGATACCCATGTATGTTCATGTTCAAGACATTTATAAGACACGGGAATGAGTACGGTAATGGAGGCTGTCTTTCAGGAAAGTAGCCGGTGTTGCGAATCTACAACAGCACATGAAGTAATAAAAACATCTATCATGAGATGCGTTCAACACGGGAGGATCTGGCAGGTAAGTAGTAGATGGAATGAATCATAAGAAAAGGAAAACATTAACGACTTTGTAAATAGTAGGACTGTTCATCCACAGATATACGTTAAACAGGGGAAAGCTGAGCCATTTTATTATGCTGGGAATTATCAGTGATTACAATAGATGCCCCGATGATAGCGCTCAACTGGCGCGGGCAAGATAAAAGACAAGAAAACACAAATGCAGCGGGTTTCCTGTTGCATTCCAGCGGCTGAGAATGTTGCTGCTAATATGCTGCGGCTGAAAGGAAGGCCCACTACGAGACTCCCGATTCTGCTCTGCGCAAGGCTCCCTGACTCGATCCTCTCTGCTGCTCCTCCTGACCCGTAACCTCTACGATGGGAACAATACTGAACTCACATTGGTCGATCTGCGGTCTTCCCACACCTACCGCGTCGACACTCCTGACGCGGCTCTGCGCAAGTCTAATCCGATCCTTTTGACAAACTAATGACAGAACTGCCTCACCCGAGCAGGCACTCGAAGTCCCCCGGGGCTGAGGTTAGAACGGCCTCACCGAAACGAGCCTCTAAAGTCCCCGGTAGGGGTTGAGTCCGCTCGGAGACACTCGGCGCACTGAATAGTGCTGCAGACCTGCTAAACAGCCGGCGTGCTCAAGTCTTAGCGACCAGTTTCAATATCATAAATATTCAACAATAATCCAAAAACGAGGAAGCTGTCTCCCTTATGTATGCGGCCTTCCTATCGAACACTGGACTCCCTCCTTTCCCGCGCAGCCGAGATCCTCCTTTCCCGCGCAACCCTTCTCGGCCCCCACGCTGCCAACTCAGCCATTGTACTTGCCTTTGCGCGCATGGGTGAGTCCATGACCCGCTTACTGATATTTACATTTAACTATGAGCAGCAAAATTGGCCCGAACTAATATTCCAATTAGCTATTGCCTGAGCCAGAATGTCTAAATTAGGTGTCCCATGTCTACTGATGAATTTATACCGAAGGCATAGTTAAATGATATAGAGAAGGTCAATAATGCATCAGCAAGATTGGTTTAAATCCTATCCTTATATGCCAGTTTTGAATTTATACCTTGGATCTAGTGGATTTCACACGAATCATCAATTTCCTTTTCAAAATCCATTAAAAAGTCCCTTGGAAGAAAAATAAATAAAAAGAACATAAAAAATACTCCCAAAAATGAAATAGCTAGCAAGAGATTGTATGGCCAATGCGAAACAAGATAATTTTTTTTTTAGCGTGAAGATAATTTCTGCATTGTTACATATTTCACCACATAGTTCCACGCCTAGCCTCTGCCTTTCAGTTCTTTACAACATTAATGAGGGTCAAGTAGCATTTTTGGAGAGAGAGAGATGGGAGGGACATGCATGCATCTACCATCCTCAATTGATTTCCAGTTTTACATGCTTTTCTTTTTTAGTAGTTTAGTTCTAATTCTGGCGTTTGCTTTATTTAGTTTTTGCATGTGCTATTAGACGGCGATGTTCCTTAGTTATACTAGGTGCCTATGCATGTTGACTCCCTGCTTCAGTTAAGGGCGTAGATGTCTAGGAGTATGCATGCTTGCATGCCTCAGATCATCTCCAGTAGAGGCATACCTTATTTGGCTTATTTATCCATGCAAGGAAGTTGACTATTGTAAAGTTTGTAGATGTTCTGTACTGCGAACAATTTCTTTTCTGACAATGTCTAGTAGTTAAGCAAAATGCAGATAGAACATAAAAGTAGATCTTACAGAAGACAAATCAGAAACAGGAAAAATGTGTGTTCGTTTCGGCGGTCAACAGGATGCTTCAACCAGCAAAGTCTCCTTTGGTCAGCCAGCCCAGCATGTGTCACAACAGCCCTCCAATCAGTAGATGAGTCAACCCAAGTCAACTCTACAAAAGTCAACGCTGTCCTGAAAAAGTCAACGCAGGGGCAGCAAGCTAAAAGTCAACGCAGCAGCAAAACGATCAACCCTTTGACCTCGATTTTTGTGCCAGGTAGTACGGCCTTCAAAAATCGAACCTTCCACAAGTTTTCAGCTTGATTGGACCATGCGTTGACCAAAGTCAACGCTGGTCAAACTTTCTGTGAAACCCTAGCAGCAGAAAGTCGTACTTCAGCTCAGCCGTACGGTCTGTCCTCTTCGTCCTTCACACGTGTGGCTGAAACTCGTCCTTTAGGTAGCTCGTACTATTTGATGAGAGAGGAAGATGTGAGTTGTGATGATGATGAAAGTCTCTCCAACTTTTCCTGTATTTATATCCATCAATGAGGGTGTGTGACACATTTGTTGGGCATGTGAGCCTACATTACAAAACTGGCTGACCTTGCACATGTGGAAAATAAATTCAAAATATATGTTCTGCTCATCGGATTAAGACATATTATATATGGATTTTACACCTCACTGAAAGAGGATTCCAACAAAAATATTAGCTTCTTAATCTGAGCATTACAACATGGAATTTGGACCTAGTTGTCCAAATTTAACACTCCCTCTCAACTAGGGAGAACTCCATCCATTAGTGCAATCAACATCGTGCGTCATCCCGCCGAAACTTGCTTTGCTGGCTTCTTTATTTCAGAACAGAAGTGGGTCAGTCACAAAGACATCATCCCCCGACTGACATAATCAGTCCAGAGGTCCCAGACCTCACAGATCTTGATCCCAGATCAAGTGGTTGGACCGTGCCATCCTAGATAGAGAGTACGGCAATCTCTGATGCGTCCATCAGTCTTTGCTAATAGTCTCTAGCTTTTCCACACCTCATTGGCCAAATGAGAGATACTTCCCATGAGCCCTGAACTCAATGGGTAGGATGCATACGGGGCACAGATAAATGAGTGGCGAACCAGCTCAATAATCACAAGGGTGGGGCAGAAGCATTATGAGTGCTTATAGCTCCGAGAAGCTATCCCCAAAGCCCCCCAGAGCTCCCAGAGCTCATCGTCCAACAGGACCCACATCATAGGGTCTTTCCACGACACCAAGACTCTCCCGGAAGGTTAGGAACTTGACCTTCCCCAGGGGCTTAGTGAGAATATCCGCGACCTGCTCATCAGTTCCTATATGATCGAGCCTTACGGCGCCTCGCTGTACCATATCCCGGATAAAGTGGTACCTGATATCAATATGCTTGGATCGGTCGTGGAACACAGGATTCTCAGTCATACGAATCCCACTCTGATTATCACAGAGTATCACATTGGTATCTAGCACATGTCCAAACAGCTCACTAAAGAGCTTCCGCAACCAAACTGCTTCACAACAGGCCATACTAGCAGCAATGTATTCGGCCTCCGCGGTGCTCAAAGCCACCAACTTGCTTTTGCACCTGTCATGGGGCAGAGGCAGGTCAGGGTGGGGGCATCCGGATGTGCGCCACGATCCACCACACTGCCAGCCCAATCGGCATCAGTATATCCACGGAGTATCACACTCCCGGCAGTGTATCTCAGCCCATGGTTTATCGTGCCCAGAAGATATCTCAAAAGATTCTTGGCACCAACCCAGTGAAAATGATGAGGCTCAACCATCTGTTGACTCAAAGTGTTCACTGCAAAACATATGTCCGGACGGGTGTTCACTAAGAACATCAAAGCTCCTATGAGTTGACGATACTCGATGGGGTTTCTAGATAGGCCCGGCGTGGCCCACCTCAGCTTCTTAAGGTTGGATATAGTGTCGACACGGACTTGCAGTCCACCATCCCAAATCTTTCCAGAAGCTTCACAATATATTTTCCTTGAGAAAGGAAAATCTCTCCAGGTCTCTGCCAGACCTCCAGGCCTAGGAAATAGTGCATCAGTCCTAGGTCTTTCATCTCGAACTCAGCAGCAAGCTCCCTCTTACATTGATGAATGAGAGGGTCATCACCTGTCAGGAAGAGGTCATCCACATATAGTACTAGAATGAGAGGCTTCTCTTTCACAACCTTGAAGTAAAGGTTCGGATCAACATTACTTCGAGTGAAGCCCGGCTTCATCAAGTAACTATCCATCCTTTCGTACCAAGCTCTGGGTGCTTGCTTTAACCCATAGAGGGCTTTCTTCAACCTGCAGACATGAGTGTCTCGATCTTGAACTTCAAATCCCAGAGGTTGTTCCACATACACCTCTTCCTTTATTGCACCATGCAGAAAGGCGGTCTTGACATCCATCTGATGAAGACTCCATCCTTGCGTAGCAACAAGGGCTATGATTGATCGAATGGTGGTATATCGTGCCACAGGTGCAAATATGTCATCATAGTCAATTCCTTCCTTTTGAGAGAAGCCACGGGCAACAAACCTTGCTTTGAACTTTTCAGCACTCCCATCAGATCCATGTTTGATCTTGTAGAGCCATTTCGCGGTGACAACAGATTTGTCCTTCGGTCTCGCGACCACATCCCAGACATCATTCTTCATTATGGACTCATATTCTTCGTGCATAGCATCCTTCCAAACTTGATGCTTTACGGCTTCCTCAAAAGATCCAGGTTCAGATTGTACAATAGTACTCATGGCGGCTAGATACCCTTGGTATCTACACGGCTTCTTGCTTTCTCGGAATGTCCCCCTTGGGGCAGCATGACCCTCAGCATCTTCGAGGGTGTCCCTGAGCCATGATGGTCTCTTTCCTAGAGCAGGGGAAGGATCAATAGGGTCCATTGGCCCTTCAACATCAGGCATAGTCTCATCCTGGGGTTCTTCCAGATTTCCAGGTCTTTCTTCATGATTTTCTTCGGATCTAGGAAGATCTACTACTTTCTTCAGGGAAGCATCTTCGTCAAAAGTGACATCATGGCTTATCTCTACTTCCCTTTGACCAGGTACATAGACTCTATATGCCTTAGAAGTCTCACTGTAGCCCACAAAACATTCCTTTCTTCCCAGTAGCATCCAGCTTACTTCTCTTTTCTTTCGGCACATGAAAATAGACAGGACATCCAAAAATTCTAAAATGTGAGACATCAGGTTTCTTACCGGAGAAAACCTCTTCGGGAGTTTTGGAGTCCAAAGCGGAATGAGGGCATCGGTTTTGAATGTACACAGCAGTATTTGCAGCTTCTCCCCACAGAAACTTCGGTAGACCCTGGTCACATAGCATGGCACGGGCAGCTTCCACAATAGTCCTATTCTTGCGTTTAGCAACACCATTCTGCTCAGGAGTATATGCAGTGGTAGTCTCCCTCTTAATGCCAGCTTCTCTGCAAAAGTCTTTGAACTCATTTGACTCATATTCAGTGCCATTGTGAGTCCTCAAAATCTTGATCTTCTTTCCGGTCATATTTTCCACCAAGGCTTTGAAGGTACGGAACCACATGAAAGCCTCATCCTTCTTCTTCAAGAAGTATATCCAGTTTTTGCGAGAGAAGTCATCAGTAAATGTCATATAGTAAGAACATCCCCCCAGGGATGTTACGGGCAACATACCAGAAAGATCAGAATGGACCAGTTGCAATATATCTGATGTCTTTGTGACACTTGAGGGGAAAGGTCCCCTTGTATGTTTTCCTTCAGCACAGCCCTTACATACACCTTCATGATTATTTCCAAAAACAGGCATCCCTGTCACCACCTTCCTTGCTTCGGGAAGGGCTTTGTAATGAAGGTGTCCAAATCCTCGGTGCCATAGTTCGGTTTGTCGGATAGTATCACAAGTCATAGCTCCCAACGGACTCCCTCCAACCTGGTAGAGTGTACCAACTCTAAAACCAATTGAGATAGCTTCTTTGAAGCTCTCCTTCCACATGAGCACCTTTCCATCAGAGAAAGTTACATTGAATCCTTTGTCTTCCATGGCAGATACAGACACAAGGTTCTTCTTCAATTTGGGTACATAGAGTACATCTTGCAAACGGAGGACTTGTCCTTGGGACAAGTGGAGGGTCACAGTCCCTGTCCCTTTCACAGGATAAGTGGCATTATCCCCAAGGATAATTTCTAGATTAGTATCCCTTTCAACCATGTCGGAAAGTGCTTCCTTGAATCCGGTGATGTGTCTTGAGGCACCACTATCGATTAGCCAGACATCCATAGTGTCGGGCGGAGATGCAGCTGAGAGAGCAGATACCAGAACATACTCATTTCTTTTATCAACAACATTAGACTCCTCATACCTGGTATTTCTGGTCCTCTTAGAAGGTTGATTGTTTCCTCCAAAGTGAGCCTTCCTCTTTTGGATTTGTCATTTCTTTGATTCCCATTCCTTCGGTTGTTATTGTTATCGTCACCATTGGGAGAATCCTTCTTGAAGGGGCATTCTCTAGCATAGTGTCCAGGCCTATGGCAGGTGAAACATTTACCCTTCTTCTCTTGAGTCTTAGTCCTTCCTTTGTCCTTAGAACCACCAGAGTTCTTCTTTCGGGAATGAGCACCATAGGCAGCATTTCTTTCATTATCAAATTCCTTCATCCTTGTTTCTTCTTGCATACATCTTGACAGAAGCTCATCAAAGTTAGGAATGGTATTATTGTTGAGAATGGTAGTTGTGAATACTTGCCATTCATGTGGAAGTCCTCCAAGTGCGGTGAGAACCATCTCACGATCAGCTATTGTCTCCCCAATAGCTAGCAGATTGTTCCTGGTTTCGGTCAACTTCATAAAGAAAGTTTGAATAGACTCGTCTCGGCCCTTCTTCATATTCTTCAACTTGTTCTTGAGGAATAGCACTTGGTTCACATTGTTTACTTGAAACATAAGTATCAATTTGTCATACATCTCCTTGGATGTGCCTAGTTCAGATATGTAGGCAACCAGACTCTTATTTATGGATTCCGTGATCAGCAGCTTTGCTTTGATTTCTCCCTTCTTATACTTGTTTCTAACAGCAGCAGAGGCATTGGATGGAGGTTCTTGAATCCTCCCTGTCACATGATCCAGGAGATCATGATCTTCTAATTTGAGATCTAATATCATCTTCCAGGCATGGAAGTCATCACTTCCAGTCAACTTGTCATTCTCCCTGAATTCAAGACTAGTGGAACCCATTTCCTTCGATGATGATTGCTATAGATAGAGTTTGTCTTCACCTCAGCTCCGATACCATGTAAAGTTTTGTAGATGTTCTATGCTAAGAGCAATCTCACTTTTCTCACGGCAATCATACAAGTAGTTAAGCAAAATGCAGATAGAACATATAAGCAGATCTTACAGAAGACAAATCAGAAACAGGAAAAATGTGTGTGTTCGTTTCGGCGGTCAACAGGATGCTTCAACCAGCAAAGTCTCCTTTGGTCAGCCCAGCATGTGTCACAACAGCCCTCCAATCAGTAGATGAGTCAACCCAATTCAACTCTACAAAAGTCAACGCTGTCCTGAAAAGTCAACGCAGGGGCAACAAGCTAAAAGTCAACGCAGCAGCAAAACGGTCAACCCTTTGACCTCGATTTTTGTGCCAAGTAGTACGGCCTTCAAAAATTGAACCTTCCACAAGTTTTTAGGTTGATTGGACCATGCGTCGACCAAAGTCAACGCTGGTCAACCTTTCTGCGAAACCCTAGCAGCAGAAAGTCGTACTTCAGCCCAGCCGTACGGTCTGTCCTCTCTCTCCTTCACACGTGTGGCTGAAACTCGTCCTTTAGGTAGCTCGTAATATTTGATGAGAGAGGAAGATGTGAGTTGTGATGATGATGAAATTCTCCAGTGCTTCTGTGTTTATCATCAATGGGGTGTGTGTCACATCTACATTTGGGCATGCGACCTACATTACAAAAGTAGCGACCTTGCATATAATTTATTAAGAATAATAAATTCAAAATATATGTTACGCTCATCGGATTAAGATATATTTTATATGGATTTTACACCTCTCGAGAACATGAACTCAAAATATTAGCTTCTTAATGCAGGCATCATAACATGGAGTTTGGACTAGTTGTCCAAATTTATGACTATGATTGTAGAGTTAATATTGTCAGTTGAGGTGCTGTTGTGCATGTGTGCAGATTTTAGAGGCATACCTTATTTGGCTTATTTATCCATGCAAGGAAGTTGACTATGGTTAGGAGTTAATATTGTCAGTTGAGGTGCTGTTGTGCATCTGTGCAGATTTATTGTACCTACCCTTCTTCCTAGTCTATAAAGGAAAAGTGGGGTGCCCCACTTTATGGATTGAGAGTTTGAGTTTTGAGATGCAGCATTTAGCTTTCTGTTTTTCAGATTTAAGAGAAATTCAGTGATGTTGTTTTCAGTGTAGGGAATCGGGATTTCCATGTTTGCTGCTTAATTATCAGCAGTATGTATTTGTAGGCTAAAGTATTCTATAGGAGAGATTTTGATTTGTGTTACTGTTCTTCAGTTTTAACTATCTAGGTTTTAGGTTAGATGCTAGACTGCAAAATCTGCTCACTGTCTGATTTTTTACATTAACCAGTCTTATCCACTGCCTATTATGCCAATTTAATTGCGCATTGAAGAGTCATTATGCCATTTCCACCATAATCTTGTCAGGACCCAGTAAACCACCTCAATACCCATTGCTCACAAATTGCACAGTGCAATGTTTACTTTGATATACATTCATTCATGAGGACGTCTTCTTTATACATTCACAAACACATTGTGTGCACACCCCAAGCGATTGTGCCCAAACGATTAGTCTGCAAAGTCCAAATGTCTTTAGATTAATTGATTTTGGGATTGATGAATTGACTTCCAATATGTGAAACTGAAGCTCTTGGAATGAGCCTCTCAATAGCACTACTTTCAGGACTGGATTTTTCCATATTTGGGCACAAAAATGGATGGAAATAAAATGTTGAAAGTGCAAGTCTAGCCCTCAGCATTATCTTCAAGCGACCATATCTTGCTCATTTCTAGAATTTTTTTTTACTTTAATTGTATAAAACTGAAGCTCTTGGAATGAGATTTCCAGTTGTACTACTAGAATCGGATTCATTATTGTTCCTCACAGTGACTTGTAGCATTCTTTGTTGGGATCACAAGAAAGTGGAAAGGATCAAATGGAACCACCAAGAAACCCTAAATCATCATGAATCATAAGCACATGATAGAGGGAAGATAAGATGAACTCATGAACAATAGAAAATACAAGATGGAGATTTCTTATTGTGGTTCGTTTGTTGTAAAGGACGGAGCCGATGGAGGTTATATATTGTATTTGCGTGAGAACAACAAATAGGGCTCCGGATTTAAATGGTGCAAGCCTGCATACTATGGCTCCGGATTGCTCCATTTTCGCTTCTTGCTACTGATCTCACAGAAACACTTTGTGAATCTTCACGTCGCCCTCGGTTCCTGCCAAATATATTTAATTCATTCCTAATTCAAGACATGCAAGCCAAGCCATGCCATGGATCATTCATGACAATAATTACACTTGCCTACATTGTGGCCATTCAAGAAAGAGGTGCCTTGAAAAGGCATACAACGTTGAATGAGTAGGGATTACATGTGGATTTACCTTGGTAACCATGTGAACAAACAGAAAATGGGTGCATCCAGGTACAGCAACCCACTCTCGATGAGGGACAACAATTAGTTTCAAGAAAACCGAACCAGAACCCACTCTCGATGAAGGACAGCAAGAGCGGAAACAAAACTGAACCAGAAGTGATGTTGTCGGCAATTGGTCAAAAAAATGGCAACATTCGATTGGTGCGAGTTGGTAGCAATTTCACAGATAACCAAAAAAATCTCTCGGGGGTATGTATAAGTTTTTAGAACAAGAAAACTGATGATAAGTGAAAACCGAAGATTTACCACCTTGAATTGTCAAGATCCACAAGAAAGACAGAGGATCCATTCATAAAACCTTAAATATGAATTGTCAAGGTCCACCAGAAAGAGGGAGGGTCTGGACTCTGAATATAATGGAATCAATCTATAAAACCTTAAACCTAAGTAAGATTTTACAACTAGAAATTTTCAGGCCCCCGACAAAGCGAGTGGATCTGTGCATGATCAACTAATAAAACCTTCGCAAAACCTTCAATGTGCAGAGGAAGATGAATCGGTGTTAAATTTCTAAGAAGATGAGCTAGTGTTAACTTAGTAAATAAGAAACTAAACTTGAAAAGACCATAACAATGCACAATTCATGAAGACAGAAATTCGTGGGAGTCGTTAGTTAACAAAAGAGAGTCCGACACTCACCGTATAGTGCTCGTAGATTAAGGAAAAAGTCACTTGTATAGTTCCACACTCACTGTATGGTACTCATATTAAAGAATAAGTTCCGGCCAGTGATCAAGATGATTTTTTTTTTTTTAACTGTAACGGTTATGTTTTTATTAAGTAAGAAAAGTTGTGGGTCTTTGCCGAGGCAGCCCCTTTTACAAAGCAGAGATCTATCTACTGCATCTAACTGTCAATAAGGACATTCAAGGCATTTGTACGGAGCTTATGTTGTTTACAATGATCTGCCCTTTCATAAGCGAGCTGCCTTTGTTTGCCATCTCATCTGCTTCATTATTTGACGTTCTCAGAATGTGATGAAGTTTACACTTGTCAAAGTCTCGGAGGACTCTCTTCAATCTGTCCAGAATTTTGTTGAGGCTGGCATTGCTGAACGGCGTTTCCATGTATATATGTTTTATTATCAATTATGAATCACCGAAGACTTGGAGCACTTTGATTCCCTTATCTCTTGCCATAAGACAAGCTTTTAGGAGCCCTAGGATCTCTGCATGATTGTTGGATTTCTTGCCAAGTCCCCAGCAGAACCAATCTTTGGAATACCCACCAGGAGAGTAAATAACTCCACCCGCACCAGCAGCACCCGGATTCCCCTTGGACGCCCCATCGAAAAAGATAGTGGAAATGTTTTGGGACCTCCACCAATTTTGAAAAAAAACATCCTCGTCTCTTATGCGCCATTCAGGATTGTCACCTTGTGGGGGTTGAAGGTACTTGCGAGGATGGGGCGCAAGCATACCAAGCCAGCGCTTTTCTTCGGGCAGTAGCAAATGATCTTCTTTAAAATACTGAATTTGAGCCGCTTCCAGGAGAAAGGATTTAGCTTTTGCAGCGACTTGCAGAGGGGTATAAAGCAGCTCTTTAAAGATCTTCTGATTGCGGGCCAACCAGATCTGCCAGCATACATATTTTGGGAGCGCTATCCAGATTCTACGCCATAAAGATTTGGAAGGGATTCGATGGGGATAGTGTTGAATCCAAGAGGCAAAGAGGTCTGCTACTGAGTTCTGCAAGGGGGCTGGAATCTGCAAGTCCTGAAGCGTGAGAACCCAAACCTCTTCAGCAAATCTGCACTACATGAAAAGATGCTGGGCTGTTTCGGAATTGTTACAGCATAACACACATCTGTGAGGCCCAGCTATTTTCCTTTTTTTCCAGATTATCCCCCGTAAGCTGCTTGTTATGGACCAAGGTCCAGAAGAAGAAGTTTACTTTTGGAAGGGAAAGCGGCTCCCACACATTCTTCCAAAACTCCTTAGTTTGACTACAATTCCTTATGTCCTGTAAAGCATTATACCCAGCTGCGGTGGTATAGACTCCAGACTGTCCCCATCCCCAGCTATCTTTTTTAGATCTGCAAACAGGTGCAGCATCATCCAATAGATCGACAAGCAGTGCTTGTTGATGGGAAAACCGTGCTGGCACTCTGTGGAAATCCCATCCGTTCCAATCTCCACGCTGATCCCAGGTCGAGATATCATACAGTCTGTTTACACCTGCGCGCTCCAGCCAATTCCTGAGGTCTGCAATGTCTTCCATCTGAGCAAGTGGCTCACTTCCCATTATACTGTCATTCCATAGATGCGTACGCTTTCCGTTCCCTGGAATCCTGTAGATTAATTTTTTGAAAAATTTGCTGCTTTTACAACATAACTTCCAGACCAGCGTGCTATTGGGTGCACTAGCTGTCTGTAGGTTGGAGAGCGCACTAGTGGGACCGTACTTTGAGCGCAGGGTAACACTGATTGGATGAGAGGGTTCGTTGAACATCTTCCACAAAATCTTTCCTCCCAAAGCAAGATTGACAAGCATGGGTTCTCTAATTTGCAGTCCGCCTTCAGACAATGTTATTTGCAGTCCGCCTTCAGACAATGGCTTTTTAACCACATCCCAGTTAACCAGATGCATTTTTCTCTCATTGCCTTTCCCTCCCTGCCAAAGAAAATCTCTGAGCAGTTTGGAGATCTACTCCATCACCTTCCTTGGAGCAAGGAGGAAAGCTGCCTGGAAGATTGGGAGAGCAGACAGCACCGTTTTAATTAAGATTACTTTACCTCCCTTAGTTAGCCAGTTGCCTCCCCACGCAGCAATTTTGGATTTAATTTTTGAGATTATGTCTCTCCATAACGACCTCTTGTTTACTCCAGAAGTTATGGGAAGACCAAGATATTTAAACCTGTCCCAGTTTGCCTGACCTTTAAACCCAAGAAGAGCAGAGATTGCAGTGAGTTCATTCTGGGCTATGTTCCAGCTATATATTTTGCTCTTACTCTCGTTAACCAAGGCACCTGAAACTCTGCAGTACTTTCTGAGGACTGAGTCGAAAGCTTTGGCTATTCTGATGGAGGCTCCTCCGAGTAGGAGAGAATCGTCGGCAAAGAGAGCATGGTTCAATGGTTCAGCTCCATTAGAAGGTTTGAGGCCCGGAATATGACCTGCTATTCTTTCAGCAGTAAGCTTACGACTGAGGGAATCTGCCATTATGATATACAGGAAAGGGGAGAGTGGGCAACCCTGCCTGATACCTCTCTGAGCTTGGAAGAAGTTAGCGGGTCTGCCATTAACTAACGGAGCAATCCATGGACTATCAATGCAGGCTTTTATTAAATGGACAAAATGTATCGAAAAACCAAAGGAGAGCAGGACCTTAGATAGGAAGTTATGATTAACTCTATCAAAGGTGTTTTCCATATCTAGTTTAATCAACATACCTTTCTCCTTTCGTTGCTTACTTGAGTGTATTGTCTCCTGAACTTGGATCACGTTGTCCAGAATATGCCTACCCTCCACAAAGCCACCTTGATTGCTGGAGATCAGTTTTTTTAACAATGGCTTGATCCGACTTGCCAGAAGTTTTGCCAGGATTTTATAAGAAGAATTGCACAGCGAGATGGGTCTAAATCTAGCAAAGGAGTCAGGATTGGTGTCCTTAGGAATTAAAGCCAGGTAAGTGGACTTGGTTCCTCCACCAATCTTAGCTTTCTGCATGAATCCTCTTGTCATTTTAAGCAGATCTGCCTTGATAATGTGCCAGCAGGATTTGAAGAAGTGAATTGTGAACCCATCCGGCCCAGGGGCCTTATCTGATTCCATGGACCAAATAACTTTTATGATTTCCTCCTCGGTAATGGGTCTGCAGAGGTTTAAGTTGTCTTCAGGACTGATAAGGGAGGGAACACTGGAGAGAAAATCATCCGCCTCCTCATCATTGCTTTGAGTTTCTTCTCTGTACAGGTTCCTGTAATGGAGTTTTTGTGTGACTTCAGCAGTTAGATCTTTCCCTTATGACCTATCAGGTACATTTTGATTTTACTGCTGTAGTTCTTCGACGATTGGCTCCTGTGCCGGTGGAAGAAGGAAATTATTTCCAGTCCCATTCAACCAAAGGCTTACGGATTTAAGCCTCTAGGAGTATTCTTCTTCCTTCTGCACGAAGTTATTTATAATTTATCTTGTGCTTTTACTTCCTCCTCGAGCAACTCAGATGTGATATCTCTGTTTTCCATATCAGTTTGCAGATCCGACAAAGACTGCACAGCCTCCTTTCTCTGATTGATGGGGTTGATATCCGGAGCTTTTATCCAGTCCTTCAGAGCTTGCTTTGTAGCTTTCAGCTTTTGCTCCCATACGTAGCTGGAGGATCCGGAGATTGGTTTGGCCCATGCTGCCTTAACAGTCTCCAAGAATCCATCTCTCTTGATCCAGAGAGGGCTGAATCGAAAAGGAAGCGGACCCAAGTCTTCTTCATCTTCCATATGGAGCTGGATGGGTTTATGGTCTGAGGAGAGCTTGGGCAGAATTTTGGTGGTTATTTTCTTGTTCATCATAATGGAGCTTTGAACCAAGCAGTCTAAACGAGCGATATGCTCCATTATAAGTAGTTGCTTGATCCAGGGTGTAAATCGCGAATGGGCATGTCAAGAAGGTCCCGGTCTTTGGGTGATCTTCTCCTGGCCTTGGCCAACATGGGGTCCTTGGAGCTGATCCCCCTCTTTTCTTTTGCTTTCAGAACAATGTTCAGATCCCCGACAAGAATGATATTGCTGGGATTGGTCTGTTCAAGAAAGGCCTCAAGTGTATCCCAGCATTCTCGCTTTTCAGAGTAAGTCATTGGAACATAGAGATTGAAGAGAGAGATGGTCAACTTACTTGCCTTATGCTTCAGCTCCGTGTATATCCAGTGCTGGGTTTCATGGGTCCTAAGCAGTTGAAAGAGGTCTTCCGTCCAAAGTGTTGCTAGCCCTCCAGAGGTTCCCCTTGCGTTGACTGCTTTTCCTGCTTTTTTGTTCCACTTTGTTCTACCTAACTCTAGAAGGGCCTGCCCTTCTATTTTGGTCTCCTGGAGCATAAGAACGTCTGAGGGTTCTGATTTCAGTAGGTCCCTGACTGCTTCTATTCTAGAGGGATTCCCCAGACCTCTACAGTTCCAAGAGACGAGATTCATTATTTACAAGGAGGGGGGTTGGGGCCTCCCTTGGAAGGCCTTGGTCTGATATTTCGCCCAATAGACATTTCTATTGTGGATTGACTTCCTTGAATCTTGAGTCTTTCTGCCTCTTCTTCCCTCTTCTCTTTAAGAGATTTCCTTCCTGCTTTTTTGGAAGGGTGCTCGTGGAATTCATCTTCGGAAGAACTAGAACTAGCCACTGGTTTTTTCCTTGCTATTTCTGCGTAGGAAGGATTAGTGGGAGAGCCTTGATTTTCCTCCAACTGAATTGTTTCCTCTCTCTCTTTGTTTGAAGGGGAAGGGGCCGGCTGTTCCTCGTTCTCCTGATTTAGGTTGGCTTGTATGTCTTGCTCTCCTTCTGGTGCATTTGGAGGAGCTTCCGCTTCTTGGTTGCTTTTGGAGCTTGGTTGACCTCCAGTCATATTTCCTTTGCCTCCGCCTTTTTTTGAGCTAGTGTTTCTTTGGACTAGGGTCCATTGTTCCCCATTTTGTTTATCCGCCTGTTCCTCCACCTTCTTCTTACAGTGCTTTGCGAAGTGGCGGGTGTTTGTCTTGGTCTTATACATTTGAAACGGCCATTTCACCAATCGGCTCTTGGACATCGTCACCAATGATGGAAAACAGATTGCTTAGGTAATCCTTCTTGAGATCTACTTCTACGAATGCGAGCACATGATCTTGATCCTTTCTTACACTTTGGTCTATGTATTTATGTATTTTCCCAAAGCATTTCCTATGGTCTGGAGAGAATTTGGATTCCAGTAGTGGAGAGGCAAGTGAGGGAGTCTAACCCAAACCGGGACTGCCGAGGGAACATCCCGAGTGGGGTCGAAGTCAGGGGACCATTTGTTTAGGTAAAGGCCCTGAGGGCCCATAAAGTATGGCCCGTTTCTGAAGATTAATCCTTTGTCTTCCGGGTTTTCAAAGACAAACACAAAGAAACCCTTACCTACGAAGTAGCTATTGACTCCCTCCTTGATCAGAGGCTTCCAGTTCCTTTGAGTCCATTCCTCAACCGATTTGGGAGGGGGCCAGAGGCCCGTGAACTGGCCTATGAGACCCCTCTCCGCCAGATTCAGAGCCGATTTGCAGGTGTCTCCTTCGGGCAGAGCCACTGTGGGGATTGAGTCCAGTTTTTTCACAAATTTCTGCTGGGACTGAGATGGAGGGCGTTTGGGAGCATTCGCAATCATAGCCCTAAAAGCCGTAACCTCCGGAGGCGGAGGGGGATCTGGGGTCCTGCGGTCTTCCATGGTAGGATCTGTCGCAGGGCAGGCCGGACAGGGCAGAGCAGCGCGCTGGAGCTGCCAGTAGCCTAGGCGCGATCAGAGGGCGCAGAGGGCGCAGAGGGAGGCAGAGCGGAGCCAGAGCTAGCACGCGCAAAAAAAAGTCGCTATTGACACGTGATTTTGAAACACGTTTTCTGGTTGATTAATGATGAATTTCAAAAAACGGACACGTGGGTTTTTCTTAGAACATGGGCAATTAAATAACCCATAAATGGTTTTCTGAATTTCTTAACCGATTGAGAGAATTTTCCGGTTCTTCAGAGCCCTGTTTCGCTGTCTGCGTGAGGAAAAAACGGTTTTTGCAAAGTGAAAAGATTAAGAACGGCATTCCACGTTGATTCCACCCATGATCCGATTTTCCATATCTCAAGAAAGAAGAATTTTAATCTAAATCAAAGTTTTATGTGGCATTCAATCCACATTCTACATGATTTTGATAAATTAAACAGTGAAATTCAATTTCTTTCACCCTCCGCACAGTTTGTTGATCTTTACTCGCCACTTTGCATTACACACTGTCGTCTTGAATTACGATTGCCATTGTCAAATAATTTATCTCAAACAGATATTGACATGTCCCAGCAGCAGATCCGTGGCTCACCTTAGCGCTGCACCAAATGGAATTTCAACGTTGCCCAGTATGAAACCAAGTTTTATTCTTCACTTTCCAACATTTATTTCACATGTGTCATTTCAACAAAATTCACTTTCAACGTTTTTTATTTTCATGGAAAATTTGTATAATATTTTGATGATAAGTTGTGTTGTTTTTAGTTCATGTTATGTTTTGATAAAATGTTCTATGTATGTTACGTTGCTTTCTTTTTATTAGTAGAGTGTTTTTTTATTTTTTATTTTTTATCATTTTAATGGAGTGTTATAGGTTTGGTTTTTTTATGTATGTTATGTAGTGTATTTTTTTTGGAATGTTGTTTATGTACATAGTGTTGTATATATAATGTTTATAAATATGTTTTATATACAATGTTTCATATATGTTTTATTTATTTATTTAAAAAATAAAAAATAAAAAATAAAAAATAAATCTTTATTTTAGTTTATTCTCGTCGTAATCATATTGTATGCTTTATTTGCCATGAAAAATTGTTATCAAAATTGATGTGAATTTCATGATTGAAATAAATTGAAATTTTTTTGTTGTTGTGATGGTTCACTTAAACATACCCGTGCAGCGGAAAAAAAATAAAAAATGCATCAATAAAATAAGTATGGGATTGTTTGTTTTCTTTGAGGAGATACTGGTTGATTTGAATGTCAAGACTGATTATTTGCATAAGCCTAGCTAACTTAACTTTCTTTTCAAGATTTTAGCTACGGAACAATGCACATTCTGCAGTTAAACATCAATTCTGCAGCTGAAAAACTTCATTGTTTCACCCAAATTTTAAACTAGCCTAACTTTCTCATCCAACATTGGATTTTGACGATTCAAGCGTCGTTGGAAATATTTCGACGAGATCTACATAATGAGAAAACTATCATTAGAGTTTGAAACAGTAAAAACTAAAGAAATTTCTGAAAAGACACAACAGGTAACTTGAGGCACTAATTTCGAAACATGTATAAATTCTTTTGGTTTTTCTTCGCAAACTTGTTTTATTAGTACCAATTCTCAGTTTTTTGTGTAAATATCATAACCAGAGAGATTGATCACCTCTCTCTTTTGATAATCTTACATTCCATTGCAGAAGAAGTACTAGTTTTATTTTGCAGGTTCCAGGAGGAAGGACAAATGACTACAAGCGAACACTGTCTCTCTTAGAGACTACATTTCTTTAACAAGAAGATGATCAGCAACAAAGAAAGAAATATCAATGCATGAGCACATGCTAATGCAAATCGGATCCAACACTTGAAAGCCTTTCAGATGTCAGTATCTCCATTGCATCCATGCTTCCTAAATCAATAAAACATTCACCTCATTTCCCTTTACATTCGCCATTTCATAAAAAAAAAATCCTCATCTTCCCTCACTGCTCATTTTATTTTCCCTAGTCATTATATTTTCCTTCCATGCTTTCACAAACCTAGCAATAAAACCATTCAGCTCCTCTACAAAGCTGATTCATTTCATTTCCATTTTTCATTCTGTCAAATAAACCTTGATCCACTGCAAAAAAAAAAAATCATCCATAGTCCTTAAAAAAATATTCTTTCATGCTCGCGTTAGTTGATGGAGGATTCCTTAAGGTCTCCATTATAACAAGTCTTGGCCTATCGACATTATCACATTATCTAGGTCCAAGACTAGAGTCCTTAATAATATCTTAAGGCTTGTATGCATTAATGACAAGTTCTCTTGCTGACAATCATGGGAATACATCAATGTCCCTTGATCGACAGATCTTGCAAGTGGCTCGACATTAGCCCATTTATTCGCACTTTGCAAGATGTACTTAGGTACCTTGGCACTCATTGACATTAATGGTGAGTTTGCCTCGCATTGGTTAACGACATTCATCAATGGTCGGTAATATAATGACTTCTCTTCATGCTCGACATCAACACATTTATTCGCATGACTAGAATTGTACCATCGGATTTTGTAACGATTGAAGACTATATCATTTCAACAGTTTGCAGCAGGAATCAACTTAGCAGCAATAAAGATCCCAATCTTGCCATCAGCACAAAGAGAACAAAGAGAACAAAAAAGCATATCAAATTCATTTGTTTACATAGTTCATGATCCAACAACATCAACAACCACACTCTTCAGTATACACAACTCATCCACATTTAAGGTAAGTGAAGGTATGTGGTTTTCTAATTTTTAGTCATGTAATTCATTAGAATGCTAAAATTGTAACTTTGGAAAAATTCCTCATTCCCTTTTTCACATTGTCATATCTTTAGTTGGGGGGAAAGGACATCATTTCATATCCACATGTCATACACTATCACACATTTTCATTTCATTTCCACTCGCATATATTTCCCAACCAACTATTGTTGCAACATGATCCAAAAGATTATATGCATTGCAAATGATCAATTCATTGATGGAGTATTTGATTATAAAATTTTTTCATGAACTTTGATGCAACAAAGAAAATAAAGCATTGTTACATAAGAACCATTGCTAAAAAAAATTGGTTGTCACACAAGAACCAACCATTAAAAAAAAATTTGCAATCAAATGTATTATACTTTGCCAAAAAGAAAATATCAAGAAGCAAAGTTTGGAACGAATCTATATGAGTCAAAACTCATAAAAGATTAACTCATGGAAAAATGAATCATTGCAATAGTTGCATGAGGACATGCAACAACTTCATTTGGGGGGTATGTTGAGTCTCAAAAGTGTTTTCCATATTCATACATATTTCCATTATGTCATAACCATTCAGCTCTTATTTCATAGCCATCTGACCTAAAACCTTACATCAAGTAACCATTTTCATAAATATATGGGTTAGGATCTTTGTCTTCCAAAGTTATTTATTTTATGTATTTAAAGTGAATTTATGATTAGAAACTAGAAAATTAACATAGTTTCATATATCTATATATGTGTTATGAGTTTTGTGACATGTGTAGGTCAAAAGGAAACTTCTAAAAGACTTTTATGTGGCCTCCCAAAACCAAATTCGAATTTGAGTGGAGAAGATCATGGGATCATGAGGACATGTGTCTCATTTCCTTTTTGTATTGAAACTCTAAGAAGATATGTGTCTCATTTCTTATTTGTGTTGAAACTCTAAAAAGACATGTGTCTTATCATTTCCTATTTTGATTGTAACTCTAGAGATGGAGGGAGAGGATCATGGGATCATGAGGACATGTGTCTCATTTCTTATTTGTGTTGAAACTCTAAAAAGACATGTGTCTTATCATATCCTATTTTGATTGTAACTCTAGAGATGGAGGGAGAGATTCATGGACCCCCATTAATGAGATAACTTCTCATATTTTGTATAAATAGGAGAAGCTTTCTCCTATCATGGGTAGTAGTGAAAAATAGGAGAAGAAGAGAAAGGAATAGAGAGTGTTTTGTAACAAAGCTTAAGATGGAATGGGATGTAGATTTGTGAGTTTTTTCAATAAAGAATTTCTTTGATGCTGTTTTGATTACATCTTCAAGGAGCTAAGGATTACACCAAATTGGTAGCAGAAGACCCCTGCTATCCAAGGAGGCTTCTACATGCTTTCTAGATAAGTAGCTTTTAATTCTGTGTTGTTATATTTCTTACTTAGACAATTTTCTAAGTTTATATCTTTTAATATCATGTCTTGCATTATTTGTTTAAATAACAGATCCTCATGATGTTATAGTTAGTCATTTCTTAAAGTTTTTCCAACATATCTCTATTCATGGAATGGATTTAATTGTGACATCTTGAGTTACCAGCACTTTAGTTTTTTTTGTTATTTAGATTAAAAGATCCTCATTATCTTACAACCATTATTTTTCTTAAAAGCTTTTCCAACATATCACTATTATATGAAAGAGATTTGGTTGTACTATGTTGAGTTAATTAGCATTTTCTGTTCTGCAATTAGATAGAAGATCCTCATATTGTTACAAACAGTCTTTTTCTCAAAATTGTTCCAACAAATATCTAAATCACAGAAAAGACCTAATTGTAATACTGTGGGTTACTTGTTGTTTAGAATATCCTTATTTCATTATATCTAATCTCTTTCAATAAACTCTTCCAATAAATCTCTAGCTGATGAACGAGATATAGTTATAATGTCATAAGTAGTTTTAAATATTCGTAGAAGATCCTTAGCATATTATAGCAATATTCTTCTCAAGCTGTTCTAAAATATCTCTATCATATGAATAAGATTGCACTATAATATTCTAAGTTGTCTGTTTTTAGGAAGATCCTCATCACATTGGAGTTCAACCTCTTTCACAAATTATTCCAACAAACCTCTAACTAAAAGGATCATGTTGAAATATAATGTCTTGAGTTACATTTCATGTTCATTTGCAAGCTAGGATATCCATGGATTAGAATGCTAAGTTTTTCATCATTTTCCTAATTAGGGATAGAATTTACAATTACACTCTGTTTTGAGTCTAAGGTTTCCTTTTCTTTTCTTTTTGACATAGATTTGATTTCAACTTTTGAACATAGAGTAGCATACTAAGTACTAAAAAGAAAAAACCCCCAAAAACAATAAGAAAAACACATACAACGAAGTAAGGAAGAGGTCACTTAGGCACATATAGTGCACCACACTTCATCGGTTTACTAGCCCTGGTCGATAATTTATGTTAGCAATTTAGGACACTAAATTGACTAGACACATGACTCTGCCCAATTTTTTCCGCGTATAGATGTGGTTCCATCCATAGCTAATCTGCGTATGCTATTTAAAATATTAAAAATATATATAAATTCCCTATTAAAGAGGCAGGGTTTACGGTTTTTCATGTAACTTAACTACCCCAACCCGTGGCCTAACTGTTCCCCAACTGAAAAAACTAATTTGAGGAAGTATAAATACACCTCAAGGGAAAGGCCTAAGGGGGGAGAGAGAGAATGCTATTGATATTATAGCCTACTCGAGCCCTGATCAAGTCTGATATTTCCCTATGCCTCCTGCACTTCCGAGGTCTAGGAAACCCTTATTTTCTTGTGATGATCACTTCCCACTTTATGTGAAATCCTTTGTGCACCCTTTATGGAAAGAGTTTTGTGAGGCTAGGGCTGGATGGATCTAGAGGAAGGTTTCGCTCAGAAGCCTTGGCATATTTTAGGTTCTAGAGCATGAGGAGTAGCAAAGGGTTTGCACCCTGCGGGATCAACATCAAACGAAGGAATTTTGGGTAAGCTTTTATATCATCCATTTTTTAGTTCAAGCATTAAAACTCATTATTAGAGTGCTTCTTGTGGTTACATGCCCTCCACTCTGTTAGGTCTTTCAACCCAGACCTTAGGGTAGCTTTGCCCATAACAGAATTGGCGACTCCACTGGGGATTACATCTGTGTAATTCCTAGTTTGGGTTGTTTTTCTCTATTCTTTAGGTTTCCTAGCAGTTTGGTCACTTTTTCAATATAGTGGGTTCATTTCTCAGCCAACCAGAGGTCCTGATCTTTTGGATCAGGCCTGGGTTTTTCTTTTTCCCTATTTTATTTTCTATACGCTACCTCGTTTGTACATAGTCGTGTATTCCTACTGTTTTCTCCAAAAGAACCCGTGTATACAAGTGTTTATTTGGATATAGTCGTGTATACACGAGTGTTGCACGCAATGAACCTGCATATGCCTAGTAAATTTTGAAAATTTGAATTTTGAGGCCCTGTATACCTTTCCTGTCTGTGGTTGGTCATCTTGTGAAACCTATTAGGTGTTTGGATTGCGATTCTTGTGGTTGTATGTCAGTTCCTCTCTTTTTCTTGTGAAAACCTAGCCATTGTAGGGTTTTTCCTATTTAGTGAAGTCTAAGTTGCGGCTATAGCACGAAGACCTTTTTTGGGAGTTCTTGGTTATTCTGAACATTCAAAATAGTGAGCTTTTGCTTATTTTCTCATGTTTTCCCTATGCACTGGTTCATTTATTGGTTTTTTCTCTTTTTACTTGCTTTGTTTTCTTGTTTCTTGGGATTAGCTTTCTAGTGAATCTTGAAGTTCCCTTTCTTTGTTTTCTTGAAGTTTTTGTTTGTTGGGAATTGGTGCTACTGTTCTGAATTAGTTTCTTGAGTCAATTACTTCATCTTGCTCGTTTGAATCCTGCTACGAAAGTGGCTTAGTTGGCTTGTGCATTTTGAAGTCTCCTTGTTCGCTCATTTTCGTGATTTTGGACCTTTGGTAGTGTTGTGCTTGTCTCATTGAAATTTTTCTCGTTTCCTTAAAAGTGAAAAGCCAAAAACATTATTGTTTTTCCGTTCATTTTTCTTTGATTTCCTTTTCATGGTTTTTAATCTTTTTGAGGCAATTTGTTAGTTTCTCGCTTTTGGTTCATTTTGCATGGTTTCAAAAGAAGCGTTTGTTTGAATTTCTCTCTCTTTTATATCAAGTTTGTTTTGACATCATTATATGCAAATAAGTTCTTGTTTTTACTTGCCTTTCCTGTCTGTCAAAGTGACCGAACCAATCTTGTTTAGAAACTATTTTTTCTTCCTTAGTGAGTAGTCCTAGCATTTGCATATCATTGGTAGTTTTTGCATTAGTTGCACTGAAGCGTTTTAGTCACCTTTGATAATTTTCTGAAGTGTGTGAAGAGTGGTAATTGAAAATAAAAACAAGTTTTGTTTATTTATTAGCTTCGTAAAACCCATTTAGAAATATCTTTTCATCGACAGAAAAATATTGCATCTTCATGTAGTAGGTTTTCATTAATTTCTTTTGGGTCAAAAAACATCATCAGTTTCATCTCCATCTACTTGTGACTTAAGTAACAACTATTTAAAATCAAGCGATAATTAAAACGAACTATAAATGTTTGTATTGTCATTAATTATACATCAACTAGTCTAGGTTTTAGGGCCTTGGATTAGGAGAGTGTAGATTTAACTCTCCAAGGCCACTCAAAACTGTCAAACATAGAAAGTTGATTAATGAGCGAAACCCAACTCCATTAAGTGGACAGGGAAATCTCTCCTCTAGAGAGTCAAGCGCGAGGGATAGTGAAGGCAGAGAAGAGAGATACCCCTTCTCCTATTTGTTGGATCTTGACCTAAGATTGTTCCGCTCGGCTGCTGATATAGATTAGTGCCCTTAGTTTCCTTTCCTAGGGACCACACGGGTGACTCCGGGGGGGAATAGTATCCCATGGTACCTGAGACATACATTGTATCACTTTAATTAGTACTTATGGAGGGTGCCATTGTGAAGCTCGAGTACTTGCACTGGCAAAGGCTTTTGTCAGGAGGTCAGTGTAATAGTTTCTATTACCTTCGCTAGTAGGCCTGGGGTGTAATTACCCTAGACTATTTTTGGAAGGTCCTTTTATCTGCTTTCTTGTATTTTGGTTTCTAGTCCTCATTACCCGTAACGGAAATACCTGAAGGCCGCTTGATTGTTGCATCTTAGGAACTTTTGATAGAGTGTGCTCTTTGATCCTAGATTTCCACAACTTCTTGATTTTTTGAGTCTAATTAATCTCATAATTATTAAAAGTGGTTGACCGATTGCCTCATCGATCGAGGAGGCTTCATGGGCTTTCTCCTACGAGTATCGAGCCTTCTTCAAGAAGGCATAGGAGCAATTCAGAGGGTGATTTTCATCCCATAGTTTCAAATGCAACAGAGACTGATCCTTTTTTTGGGGTTGTTTTTTCTACGGGTGGTCCTAGTACTAGTGGTATTATAGAGAGGAGTACTCCACTCATCTCTAGAGTCTTGTTTCTAGTGGAAGAAGTTAAAGTCGAACAGGTTCCTCAACCTCCTGGCACTCCTTCTTCTCCTCTTCTTGCCAGTTCTCTGGACATTCTTTTGTACGTTGGGCCTACATCTCAGAGGCCAGCTAGCCCATATCTTCATCCCTTTCTTTCGATGGCCACGACTAAGAACACAACTTCAGATATGAGCACTACAAGTGTGCATACATCTCTTTCAGTAAAAGGAGGAGGTATTATTTCCATTTCGACAATAACTTCTAGTGTTTCTATGTTTGGCTTTGCCTCCATTCCATCTACGAGTGGGGGAACCCAAGTATTTTCTTCTCATTATAGCCCCTTTTCTTTTGGAATTCCATATAGTGTGATTTCTTCTGTCTCCTTTACTGTTTCCTCTGTTGTCTCCGTGCCTATGCCTTCCATGACTAGTGGGTCAGCTTCATTTCATGGATTCCCCTTTGAGAGTGGGCGCATTACTCATTCGAACCCTTCCTTAGGATATTTTCCTTTCACCTCTCAAAATCAAGGATTCAATACTTTTATCGGAGGCTGGATCTCTATTTCTTTTTCAGGCTGGAACCTTGCTTTTATAGGGTTAGGAGCTGGGAGTCATTTTTTCTTTGGTTAGCAAGGGAATGTTCCTTTCCCTTTTGTAGGTGCCTCTCAGATTTTTTCCTCTATTCTGTATTGCTTGGAACCCTTACCAAGGGGTTTATTCTTTATTTAACATGTCGATTGGATGGAATATCCATGTTTATAGTAACCCTACGATGGGAGGGGGTCCTTCTCCAAATGATGGGTCACAAGGTTCTCTTATAGCTCAAAATGTTCTACGAACAATATCTGACACCCTGGTGCCTCAACAAATCCAGGGTATTCTTTTCAAAATGTTGGGAATCCTCCCCATGGGGGATGGAATTCTCTATCTACTCCGCGCTTACCTTTCCTGGAAACTTTAAACTTTCCAAATCTATTGAAATTGACGAATGATCCTATTTGGTATAATATGGGTTGGCCTTCGGTCCCTACTAAAATTCCCTCAGACATTCCAAAGTTTGAAGGGAAGACCGGTGAGGATCCAACTAACCGTGTTACTGTTAGGGTCCCGTGATTTGGCCGATTGGCTAGCCAAATGACGATGTAACATCAAACCAAGCTTTGGAGTCCAAGGAACTAGCCTTCCTGGACTCAGAGAGGGCTCTCTCTATTATATGCAAAAGATGTCGGTGTGTTTACTTGCGGTGTTTTGATATTAGGCTAGTTAACCGTGTTTTGGTTTTTGGCTAAGTTTGTGAGGGATGAAACTGTCATTATGCATAAACTCGGATAACAAGACCATGATAAATTGGGCTATGGGGTCAAATGCACAGTCAAGGAAGCTATGAGGTGATGATGTAAAGCCATTGTGAGGGGCCGATTTGATTCAATAAGAGAAGGGATCTTTCGTTAATGGATTAAATGGACAACAAGTTTGTGAAAGACAAGGGATTTCAAGTGTAACTAGTTTATAGCAGACATAAACATGTTATAGCAAGCCATTAATCATGCTAAATGCAACTATGAGCTAATTAATACACAGAAATCAAACATTCCAGCCATACATAGAGGTATAAGGCCCTCTAACTTCGGGAAATGACTATCAGACTTTGGGGAAAACATATAAGACAAACTAACAACTCATAAACTACGCTGGAACACCTAAACATAGTCTCTAAGTCATTGGGCACTTTGACAAACAAGCTTTCATAGTTCTAGGCAAAGGGCTAGATCGGGACTAGGCCTCCTTGGTTCAACAAGATGATCAACAAATCAGTCAAAGAGAAAATTTTATGGACAGAACTATGGGAAGCTAATAGGTAGGTAGGGCAAACCATACATCCTACTCAACATACATAGAACTTATGAATAAAACTTAGCAACAATACCTTAGGTTACTAAAGAGCAGCTAAGAATTCTTTAGCATAACTAAGGACGAAGAAAACATCAAGCTATGGAGATTCAGGGATTTTGAGGTGCCTCCATGGGCATATCTCAAAATCAATCTTTAATGATCTATAGCAGCAAGAAATATGGATTATGAATGAAAACTAGAAGACTAAAACATATCAAGAAACACTATACCATTCTACCATGTCAAGGAATCCATCAACAATCCTTCATCATTCCTCAAAAGCATCCAAGAGGCAGTCCAAAAATCATAACTCAAGTGTATTCTTCAAAGCTCATATGACCAATGTATAAATTCTTCTCTCAAGTTCAAATTTTCCTCGATTTACAATGAGATCCATGGAATAAATATATTTGAGGAAGGAAAACCTCATGGAGCAACTAGCTATCCCATTGGCCAAGTCAAAATATCTAAATTTGCCCTTGTGGCTTTGCAAAGCCCAATGCACAAAATATCTAATAAAATATCTAAAAAATTGCTAAAAACGGAAATTATATTGACTTTACATGATTTTCCCATGATAAAAATAGCCTAACGCACATTTGGGAAAAGCAGATTTTTGGAGTTCAAAAATTGCAAAAATACTTCATATTTATGCCCGAAAAAGGTCCCCTGACTTGCTGGATGCAAATGGAAGCCTTCCCGATGTCGAAATGAGGCTCATGAGGGCTTGCCGGAAAGTTTCATGTCTACTTTCCGGCACAAATAAAATTTATAACCAACTCAATATGAGGTCCGAAAGTCATCCAAAACTGTACCTGTGTGCAAAAACCCGTAAAATAGCAAAGATCGCTGATATGGCGGGCAGAATGTGCAAAATGAGGCTGTTTTTCGCCAATTTGAGGGGGCGAATGATCTTCAAATGCCCTGAAAATCGCTGGAGACCTGCTCATGGAATTATGGCATTCATCGGTATCATCCTCTTCCCTTGACGACTCATCAAACTGAAATGGAGAATTTATGAGTTTTTGGCCAAAAACCCAAAAATGCCAAAAAAACAAAAAGTTGCCGAAACAGGCCCAAAATTGGCATGCATGACCCTCAAGGGTCCATAGAAACATGCTCCAAAGCTGAAGCCAAAATATCGAGGGCAGATATGCTTTTCCCTTCCTTCCGTGCTAGGCGCCTCTCCTTCAACTTCTTCAATTTCTCTTGTGCTACCTTTAATTTACGCCTGGCAAACTGATTTAGCTTCTGAAAATGAAGAGTCCTCTTTCTCTGTAGCTCAAGATCCCTATTCGCCCTCTCAAGCTTTGTCTCCAAATGCTGGTTAGCTCTCTCAAGCCATGCTTCTTTGTTTTCCTCAATTTCCGCTCAAGGAGGGCAAGGAGAGGAAAGGCTTCGAAAATGAGCTTGTTCTTCCGCTTTCCTTCGTTTCTCCAAGGCTCTTCTAAGCTCCGATGGTCCTAGGCCTCTTCCGCCTAGGCCGGTCTTCCTCCTCTTCATCATCAAACTCGCCAATGAGCTCTTCAATTCTTACTTGCGCCTTTTCCTCGCCTCTTTTTTATACTTCGATCGCCCTCGCCTCATGAATGGCTACATGAAACTTCATTTGTTTGTTCTCAACCTCCAAGAAATAATTGAAATTCCTTGCCCTTTGAAGATCTTCTTGTAACACCTCAATTTGCCCTTCTTTGTGAATGAGGAGATTTTCAAGGATGTGGGCCTCATTATCAATGTCATCGCTTGGGATAGGGATGACCGCTAATTTACCTCCATGCTTGGTGCTTTCTCCAACTATGCTTTTGCCTTTGAAGGCTAATCTAGCGCTTTTTCTCCTTGGCAAGCTAGAAGTTGTCCTTTTGGGCAATTTCCTCTTTTTAGGAACAGCTTTGGTCACTATCAAGGAGGCAGCCTCAGCTTGTTGTCCTTCCTCAACATCCTGTCCAGTTTGTGGCTCAAAAGGTGCTTCAATTGTTTGCTCAACTTGCTGCTCTTCAATTTCTGTCTGCTGCTGTCCCTCTTCTTGTACCTGCTGCTGTTCATCAACCTATAGCTGCTGCTGATCTTCAAACTCTAGTTGCTGCTGTTCACTAATCTCCAACTGCTGTTGTCCCTCAATATCTAGCTGCTGCTGTTCACTAATCTCCAACTGCTGCTGTCCCTCAATATCTAGCTGCTGCTGTTCACTGCCTTATTTTTCTCCCTGTGGTTCACTGCCCTCTCCTTCTCCTTGTCGACTGGGCTGCCCCGTGGTCATCTTGAGTTTTTTAGGGGTAGGCCTACTAGACAAAGGCACTTACTAGACAAAGGCACCGGGCGATGGACAGCCGAGAAGGAGACACATGAACAGGAGGGACAAAGGCGAAATCGTATGGCTAATGAATGAACCTATGAAACCCCTTTTCTTCTCCGTACCGGTGTAAGAAGATAATCTCGATCAAGGAATGATGAAAGAGAGTATATCTGTCGAGGTGGTGGAGCTGGGATGAAGAGAAATATTTTCTGTATGCTTTTGGACAAAAATGCTCTTGGACAAAAAGTAAGGAAGGCTTAGTTGCCTGCTTCGGGTAAAATGCATCAATAAGCGGACATGGTAGGCATAAATTCGATTAAACCTCCCTTCACAAGTGAAATATCTCATTATGGCTTTCATCAGTGGAGCATAGCTATCAAGAAGATAGGAAAAAGGGAAAATAGCAGTGATAGTTTCCCTATGTTCAGGCTTGATGAAGGTTTTATAATCCTCTAAGTCAAGATGAGCTTGTTTAAACCACTTTTCGCCATGATACGGGATTTTGGTAGCCTTGGACACATACCTTGGAGAAATTTTGAAATCAAGACCCGCCACTTGGAAGTGTTTTTCTTTGAATCTCAGAGCGCACAAATGTGTAATTGGCGAAAAACTCTTGACTTCTTCTATTCTCTGGCAAAAATCAAGACAGCCTACTTCATGGAAATTGAAAAGCAACGATGGGTGAGCATTGATTTCTTCTATGGAGATAGGCTCATATCTCTTATGAGGACCGCTCCTGTGATCTCGCTTGGGAGGCATTCTGAACTTTGGACTAAACTTTGCAAGAGGCAAACCCTTCACCGTATGAAAAATGTTCTGCCGGATTGAAACAGTCACTAGACTGTTTGGACAGTTTAGACAATGTGGTTTGGATGAAATGCAACAATTTTTCTTTGAATAAACCACCTCTGCACTCTTTAAAAAACAACCCTTCACCTCTGGATGCACTTCAGCCAGGCAAACTTTCTAATATGGTACCCTGTGTGAAGATGGGACAAACTCCTGTGTCAATTTCCTGTATAGAGTGTTAAGCAATCATAGCCACATCTCTGTCTTCAATGTAAAACTGCAATCATCAACCACCTGTCCTTTAGAAGTGGCCCTATTCACCTTTAGAGTATCTCTGTCAACAATTTCTCTGCCTGATAAAATATGGTTTCTAGAAAAGGCAGACCCAAGTTAGGTGTAAAAACAATGCACAGTGCTTTAGGAAACACACCCTTTCACTTGTGAAGTTTAAGAAATCAAACACCACTTTTGTATCTCTGCCTCCAAAGTTAAATTCCCATCAACGAACTCTACCCTTCAGTGTACTGTTCACCTTTAGAATCTCTTTGTCAATCAACTTTTCAAAATGATACAATATGGTGAAAAAGAGGGCAGACCTAGGTTAGATGAAAAATCAATACACAGTGCTTTATGAAGGACACTTTTTCTTGTGAAGTTAAAAGATCAACCATCACCTGTGTACCTCTGCCTCCAATGTTTAAATTTAACCACCAACAACTCTGTCCTTCAATATGCTGTTCACCTTTGGAAACTCTTTACCAACAAACTTACAGTAGTGAAAAATACAGTGAAATAGGGGCAAATTGCTAGAAGGGGCTTGTTGTGATAAGTGTTTTGATAACCCTGTTCTTCGGAAATGACCTTCCTCTTGAAAAATATCACAAACAATAGCTCTTCAAAATGACACCATATAGTGAAAGAAAGTCAGGACTAGGTTAGGTGACATATCAGTGCACCATGCTTTTTAGGAAACACACCCTTTGCTTGTGAGTTTAAGAGATCTACCAATACATCTATACCTCTGCCCCTCAGTGTTCTGTTCACCTTTGAAAATCTCTGTCAACAACTCTTCACAGTAGTGACAAAATACAGTGAAAAAGGGGGGCAGTTTGCTAAAAGGTGTGCTTGTGAGAAAATGCCAACAATCACCCTGTTCTTGAAATCTTTGATGTCAACCAACACACCTAGCTCCTAGGAGGCTTATAATCATTTAACAATTCTGTCCTGTACAGGTGTGCCCACTTTCCACTGTTTTGCATCTCAAGCAAACTACCCCACATATGATTAGACTGTCAATACACAGTATTGGAGCAAAAACTGACAGATTTTTTAGAAGACTGTAGAGCTTTAAGACAGGAGTTATATGAGTTTTCTCTTTTAAAACAATAAATGGTCCTTTATGAATGCAGCCCTCTGGTGATATTGTGAAAACCTCTGCTAGGATGAATAACACTTTCAAAATAGGTTTTGAACAACATAAAACAGTCAATCAACAGTTTTCCCCTGTAGCCTCGAGGTGGCTTTGAATAACACGGCAAAATGTATGAGAAATACCTCTAAGATTGATGAAAACCCTTGTGCAGGGCCGAAGTAGCACCAGGGGTCTTCAAAAAGCTGCGCGGCACTCTTTTGCAACCAGCACGTCGCGCAGACAATACTTGTCGGGTCGGCCTGTCGGGTGGTCGGGCGGCCTTGTACAGGCGCGTCGCGCCAACGTACAGGCACGTCGCGCCGACAAAGGTGGCCTGTGTAAATTTTCGCCCAGGCACGTCGCGCAAAAACCCAGGCACGTCGCTCGGTGCAAAAACGTGCAGACTGTGTTATTTCGATCAGAATCCTTCTTGTTTGATGCTATGGAGGCGCGGGCTCTATTTCAACTTTTGAAAATGACGTTCTTACTTTGATGCTTCAAAATTATATCATTTTCAAAAAACACCCCAACGGTCATTCCATTTTAAAAAGTAAAACGGAACTTTGGTTTGGTATTTTGCAGAGTTCTTGTTTTGAAAAAAATTTGATTCTCTTAACTTCGGTATGTTCAAAATTTACTTTGGAGAGCTGCCATACCTTTGAAAACGTGCATATCACGGACTTTAGCACAGGTGCTAGAAAGGGGACCTCCAACTTTGTCCTTTGGGGGACATTTTATCACCAACCTTTAGACTCTGTAACATGTCTGAATATTGCTTTGTTTCTTTGAAGGACAGGGCTGGTTTTGTAAATCTGTCTTGACAATCTTTGGCATTTGACATCTTCTCCAATCTTTAAATACAACAGGTGCCAAGTTGACTGCCATAACTTGAATTTGGTTGTGGTTTCTTGATTTCAAGAAGGCGCCCCCTTTTTCTCAAAATAACTTCCTGCTTATAGGTACATTACCTATGATGTATCTGTCCTTTGAATGATGAGAGAGATGCATTTGTTCCAAACTCAAAAACTAACAATTTATCAAACTACTTCTTTGTCCACTTATAGCATTGTATACCTATTCATCATGCATTCTATAGCTCAACTTTGGCCACTGTTTTACTTTCTTAGTGATAATCCAAAGAAAATTAATCAGAATGTGTCAAAGAGCACTTTGACCAACCTTGGCGATTGTTTTGTTATTCAACATGAGATGGCCTGTGTTCTTACGATGGATTTGATAATTGCTACTTCCAGGTGATTCACAAGCTTCTCTCTGGACTGTAAGTGCACTCTTTTGATGGCATGTTATCATACTATACTTCTCTGTTTACTCAAAAGGAGTTTCTTTAGGCTTCTGGGCAGGTGATAGTGAAATGCCTTTAACCATTTTTTTAGAAGCAACTGCTCCTTTTGGTATCAATAGCATACATTACTCATAACATTTCCTCCTTTCTACTATAGGTACAGTCTGACAGACAGTTCTTTTGAATAGAAAAACCAATACCTTTGCATCATAAACACTATCACTTACCTGTGTAATGGCTTCTGTTTAATTTCTTGGTGTCCTTTCTCTGCACTTTTTAGACCAATCAGTTTTCAGCAACCTGCAATGGCTTTGGCCATCTGCTCATATATGGAGGAGGGTCTTCATCAGGTAAGGTATCTGAAGGTGTTTTGACAACTCTAGTTTGACACAGCTTTTCTCAGGATGTGATGGTAAGTAAACCACTTAAAAAAAAACATCAATCTTAGCATCTTTACTTGCAAGCATCACTGTGCTTCAGCAAAAGCCCTAGCCAAAGTAACATTGTCTCTCTGCACTGTTCTAGGGATGACTGAGATATTTATCATTTGGCTTGGTCATCTCATGACAGATTACTTGTCAAATCATCTTTGTGACTTATGGAGGTTAGTGCATTTTGAGAAAAAAAGAACTTTCCTTCTGCCTGTGTAATGGCATTTGTTAACAGCATCTATTCCATTTGATCCTGGACAAAACAAGCTTCTTATGATTGGGATGTTTACTGATGACAGGCCTTTCTAAAGTTCAACAATTTACATGATTTGAAAGCTTCAAACCAGACTCTCCTTTCCTTTGAGTTAGCATATTTCAACTATATTCATGTTTATGATTATCAGTCATATTCATAAAACCTGGAGTCCCTGTTTCATTTGTTTCAGTTCAAGTCAAACCTGGACTTTTGCAATCTTCTAAGTCAATACTGGCCCGTGCCCTATGCTTATGGATGAAGGAGGCGCCCTAACCCTCTGCTTGTAAATGAAGGAGGTTCTGGGCCTTGAAAATTTACCAGTTTGCTGAGACAGTGGTGACCCTTTCTTACTGTGATTTTCATGCTGGAAAGAGCTGTAAGGTCCTGATGAGTAGTTTTCTGTTTTGCAGATGCATCTCAGGCTCAAGTTACATTTAGAAGCAGCTGTTCCTCTAACTGTAGATCCAAGCATTTAATCCTGAGATGAAATCATATTTCCTGCCTTTGTAGAAATCATAGAACACTGTGAAAAACCTAATAGTCAGCTTGAGATTGGGGTTTATGCAGTGCTGAGACCTAGGGATATAAGTGGCGCGACTTAGAGCTATTTGTCAATTTCATTTGCAAAGTAAGATGTCAGTCATGGTAGGTCTGTTGCAGATGGGGGATTTTTGGCTTTTTGATGATTGCCAAGGGTGAAATGTCTTAAAACGCCACTTCCTAACATAGGGGATATTCTTGAAACAGATGTGGGTTTGCCTTTTAAAGCTGATGGGCAGACCAATAAGGCTGAAGCTAGATAGGATTGTGATAATGAGGTTTTGATTTAGACATGGGTGGACTGAACAGGTAGAAAGGCGAAAAAAGTTTTAGGAGCGTTTTCTGGATGACATATTGACATAAGGAGATCAGTTTCTTAGAAAACTCAGCTATAGATATAGTCATCACTAACATGTAAAAAATACTGATGGCTAACAGTGGCTCCATTTGGGGAGGCGGTACCGTCAGAGGGTGTCCCGAATTCAGATTTTTGGCTATATGAAGACCAAAGGCTCATCCTTATCGCAAAATTTACCCTTCTCTTGATGTTATTTCTGAAAAATGACAGCATGGTTAACATCAATGATACTTCTACCTACCCCACTATCTTTCCTAACATTTTTTCTTCTCTTTGGCGTATTTGAACTAGCAGCCTTTTGACAATGTATATTTTTTTCTTTTTGCAAAATGAGCCTATCTATTTCTACTCTTATATCTGCCGGGAGTTCAGATTAAGCTGATGAACTCCTTCATTTCTCTACCTAAAACTAGATCGACTGTCAAGATTAAGCAGTTTGACAGGATTTCATTCTCTAATCTACAACATGAAATTAAAAAATGATCAAATCAGGATTAGGCAGTCTGATTTGTCATGCATTTGTGGCATAAAAGACAAGCTGCACACAAATGTTATTCTGCAATAAAAGGAAACTAGACAAGCGGGGCTAAGATGTACAATGTGTTTTTCATCCCTCGCTTCTCTCTTTGGTTCTGTTTTAAGCATGCGGAACTAGAGTCTCTCCCTAATCTAAGCTCTGTGATAAGTCAATCTTACACAATGTTGACTATCTTGGCACTCACTAACTTATCAGCAAATAAATTTAAACATGCTCAGCTATGATTAGGCTAGATAGCTGAACAAGACATTGAAGTACTAGTAGCGGCATTTAGACTTGCTCGCTTTCCGAAGGACTATTTTTTGGAACATGGGGCCTTTGTTCTATCTTCACTTGCCCTCTTTTCTGCTTTTTACTGTTTTTGACTTTTCTACTTTTTCAATATTTTAAACAATGGTATGTACAATGAATGAAAGTGTTTCAAACTCAAAAATGGAGCTCTTGACAAAAATAGTGTTTTAATGTCCTGCCATTCACAGGACCCCCAAAAATTTCAGTCCCATCAGGTTCTTGTAAGAAGAAAGCATTGTTTCCACTGACTGAGCTGATGATGTAAGGCCCTTTCCATAAATTTTCAAAATTTCCATGTTTACCTTTGTCTTCTCTTCTAGAATCCCATTTTAAAACTTTATCTCCAATTTGAAAATCATTTTCCTTAGTTCTTCTGTCAAAAATCTGTTTTATTTTGTCTTGTGCTAATTGAGCCTTTTGGTAAACTTCTTCTCTGGTTTGTTGTAAATGGATAGTCTGGTTTACTCTCCTTTGTATGTCATTTTCTTCTATTTGGACTTCTTGTAATAGTTTCATTACCGGAACCCCTAAAGATGTTGGGAAAATGGCATCAACACCATAAACTAGCTGGTAAGGGGACATACCTATGGACTTCTTGGTGGTTAATCTATCAGCCCATAAGGCGTGTACTAGTTTCCCATGCCATGCTTTTTGATTTTGTTCGAGAAGTTTTTTGATAATGTTGACTAGGCTTTTGTTAGAAGACTCGGCCAAACCATTACCTTGAGGGTAATAGGCTGTGGAATGACCTAATGAAATATGATACTTGTGACAGAAGTCTATCATTTTCTTGGAAGAGAAGGCAACGGCGTTATCTGTAATGATTTTCCTGGGACATCCAAATCTGGATAGGATATTGGTTTCTAGGAACGTGATGATGACTGAATCAGTGGCATTCCGAGATGGTATGGCTTCTATCCATTTGGTAAACTAATCAGTGGCTGTGAGGACCATTTATGTTGAGCAGAGGAGGAGGGGTGAATTTCTCCAATGAAGTCTAGACCCCATTGTTGGAAGGGTCCTTCAACTATGATGGGATGTAAGGGCAAAGGTAGAAGCTTTTTCTTGCCATAAAAAATTTGACATTTATGGCAGGTCATGACCAGTTTGTGAGTATCAGGGAACAAGGTGGGCCAATAATAATTGGCTCTAAGGATTTTGTTTGCAGTAGTTTTCCAGTAGAGATGACCTCCACATTCCCCTTCATGCATTTCCCGCATAATTTTCTCTGCATCAGACTCAAGCAAACATTTAAGCAGCATACCAGTAGGATTTTTCCAATACAGAGAACTATCTATAATGCAAAACTTTAAAGATTTTTGTTTGAGGAATCTTGCTTTTGTTTTTGATAAAGTCGGAGGAGCATTCATATAAGTTAATACATAGAGAATGTCTGCATACCAAGGTAAATCCAAAAATGTTTGATCGATAGGGGGAAGTGCGCATTCTTCCTGTTCTTCTAAGGCATCGACAAAATTTATATCTAAAGCTTGGAGGTTGGTTTCAGCCATTAATCTCGCAAGTCCTTGTCCTTTAACCAGTTTAGTAGGCCTGATTTCTAAATCATACTCTAGGATGATAGCAATCTACTTTCCCCTTTTACCATCGGGATCTTGGTTGAGAATGTCCTTGACGACAGTATTAGGGACGAAAGCTATGACATGAGAATGTAAGATGTAAACTCGGAAATCTTTTAGTGCCTTTACCAATGCGAATGCCTATTTTTCCATGATGTTATATTTCAAGGGAGCATCTCTCAGAGATTTGCTAAAAAAGGCAATGGGTTGCTCCTGCCCAGCTGCATTTTTCTGCAACAACACTGCAGCTATTGTATGTTCTGAGGCAAATGAGAAAATGTAAAAATCTTTGGTGAAATCAGGGCTTATCAATACTGGTGTTTCAGTTAAAGCCCTTTTAATTATTTCAAAAGATTTTTTGGCTTCTATAGTCCATTTAACCCCGACCTCCTTTCTTAACATATTCGTGATTTCTTTCAGGAGTTCAGCAAGGTTTGGGATGAATCTTCTTAAGAAATTTATCTTGCCGATAAAGGACTGTAATTCCTTTATGTTTCTGGGGTGACTTATCTGTAGGATCCCTTCGATTCTTTGGGGGTCTATTTTAATTCCTTCTTCCGAAATAATGTGACCTAGGAGTTTTCCTTCCTCTAGACCAAAAAGTGTTTTCTTGGGGTTTAGGGACAAACCATACTTTCTGCATTTGTTGAAAACCTTTCTTAAGTGTGCTAGGTGTTCTTCGTCAGATTTAGAATATATTGTTATATCATCGAGATATATGACTATGAAAACACCTATGTCTTCTGAGAAGGCTATGTCCATGGCTCTTTGAAATGTGGCGCCAGCATTCATCAGTCCAAAAGGCATTTTAACGTACATGAAAGTGCCCCAAGGGGTGGTGAAAGTTGTCTTATGTTGATCGGTAGGATAAACCAATACTTGGTTATAACCAGAAAAACCATCAAGTAATGAGATTCTTTTAGCGCCTACTACCTTCTGAAGTATGTGGTCCATTTTGGGCAGAGGGTAGTTATCTTTCAGACATGCCCTATTCAAGTTTCGGAAATCTATGCAGAGTCTGATTTCACCAGTCTTTTTCCTAACTGATACTAAATTTGAGACCCACTCGGAGTATCGGAGAGATACTATTATCCCGGCATCATACATCTTTTTAATTTCCTTTTCAACCAATGGTAATAATACTGGGTTTATCCTTCTTAACTTTTGTTTAAAAGGTTTTTGATTTTCTTTGAGGGGAATTTTATGTTGGATGATGCTGGTGTCATATGATTTTAAATCTTGGTACCCCCATGCAAACACATCTTTAAATTCTTTGAATAGATTTATGTACCTTTGTTTCATGTTAGGTGGGAGGGTTTTGGATAGTTTAATTTTTTTAGGCTCTTCTGGATTTCCTATGTTGTATTCCTCTATGTCATCCTCTGTAGATTCCATTTTAGGCTTTTTGGCCACATCATTAAAGTCAAAAAATTCTTCTAAAGGTGCGAGCCCTCTGGGTATGGTGTCATTTTCGCAGTGTAAGACTTCAAGTTCTCTTTGGTCAATGTCTTCTTCTATCCCCCTGTCACATGGATGGTCTACTCGGTTTAGATTGGTCCATAAAGGTGGATTTAGCTCTTGGTCTTGACTTAGGTTGGGTTTCCTCTCTTCATCTCCTGAGTCTGTTTTGGTTATTTCAAACTCATTCCTAGATTGTAGGAAATCATTAATTTGATCATCATCTTGGAATATTTGCCAATGGTCAAGATTATCTGGTACAGTGGGGCGGTGTTTCACTTGAATGTCATATTGCTCACTTATACATGGTATTGGGCTATTGCTTGCAGCAAAGGCGAGCTGATTTTCCAGACTGTTTTGAATCCTAGGGATATAGGTGAGTTCATATTTTTCAAAAGTTTTAAGGATATCCAAAGCTGCATTCCTATATTCTCTCAGTCTTGGGTTCTTTGCTGAATATTCACCTTTGATTTGCCTGATTACAAGCTCAGAGTCTCCTTGGGCTGATATTCTATTAGCGCCCAAGTCTTTAAGCATATGCAGACCGATGAGAAGGGCTTCATATTCCGCAATGTTATTAGTACATTGGAACTCTAATCTAAAAGAATGACCTTCCTTAGTATTGTGTATCCAGATGCCTGCTCCTGAACCTGTCTTGCCACAAGAACCATCAAAGCTTATACTCCAAAGAGTTTCCTTTTCATACATGATACTAAGCTGCTTTTCTGGTTTCTTGGGACTTTGGTCATCAATTTCTTCATCCAGTAATGGTTTGGGCATGTCTTCGTTTTCTTTTATCAGCTTGTTTATACCACCTTCATTGTATAGGATAAAAGAATCTAAATTGGAATGAATGGAATAGATGGGGGTATTGTTTGGCTTATCTCTGTTGCTAACTATGTATTTCATGCGAGTTTCTCGGTATAACCTCCTAGTTTGGTTGAAAACTGGGATAGTAGCGAATGACATATCCATTTGAAGGCTACCTTGTATTTTGGCAGCCCATGCTCTTGATAACAGCATTCCATACTTGGGTGTGATGTCGGCCATTACTACATCCATGACTAAGTTTTTGGCTAGTAGTTGTGTTAGGGCAAAATCTAGATTTTTTATCAGACCTAAACATTTTACATGACTTGAGTCGAAAGAATACAGGTTTTTGTAAGGTTGAGTCACTTCTAGTCCTAGGTTTTCCATGACTGCTTTAGGCATGAGGTTATGAGAAGCACCTGAATCCAACATGGCATTATGTAATATTTTGTCCCGTATGTTTAAGATCAAATAGAAAGGGGAGATAGTTCCTTCTTGATATTCACCTTCTACTTTAGGGCCAAATAAAAGCTCGGGTTTGTCGTCAGTTAGATTCAAGGTATCTGCCCTACTCTCTAGGTCAAAGACTTTGAAGATTTGAGATCTATACCTATCTATAGTTATTAACTCTGTAAGGGGTATGGTAACTTTTATTTTGGAAATTTCCCCTTCGAAGCTAAAAGGAGTAGGTAGCTTGGGCATATTTGTCTCAGCTTTTTCAGACATAACCTTTTCTATGTTCTCAATTTGCTGACTTTGGCTTGGGACTTCTTTTGATACAGTCACCTTTGGGATTTCTTTGGAGGTACTAGGAGTGTCTGAGCTAGTACTCGTCTGAATGGCCTTACCTTTGTTTTGGTCAGTCTTCTCAACCTTGATTTTGTCACTGCTTGATGCTTTTTTGAGGATGGTATTTGGAGCTTTAGCAGTATCAGAGTTACCTTTCTTGACATTATCTTGGTTTCTTTTGCTTCTAAGGTCATATCGCCTGTGGGCTTCTACAATAGCATTTTGAAACTCTATGGTAGGGTCATCAAGATCTTCATAATTGGTCTCATCTTGATCATGCGAAAAGAAGGCTTGTTCTTCTTCGGTGAGGTACACCTCACTCTCATTGTCAGACCCTATGAGGTTTAAATGATGTTCATCAAGAGGTTCTGAGTCCCTATCATCTTCTTCCACATAGTTTTCATTGAATGGTGGCTTGATCTGTTGGTCATTATCCCTTGGTTTGTTTTGGGGCTGCTCCCTCCTAAAGTTTTGGTTTCGGTTTCTGATTGGAGGGTTTGGCTGGTTGTCCCTAACAGGAGCTTTTTCATTGATATTTTCCCACATTTTAGCCATGGATTTGACTAAGTCATATATTCTGGGATCTAGGGAAGGTGATGAAGTGGAGACATCATCTCTATATGTGACCTTTCTTTCTGATCTAGTTCTAGCTCTTTTTTCAGCTAAGTTGGCATCTGCTTTTATGGCTATTTGTTGCATTTCCTCTAAGGTAGGGGGATCCTTGTCTCTAAGATGATATGTCATGTCTGGATCAAACCCCTCGGGAAATTTTGCTAAAGCTAAACCAAGTGGAGGTTTGAAATGAGGTGGGAGGGAGTTATATACACTGTTGAACCTAGTACAGTAAGCTTGGACACTTTCCCCATTTTCCCGTTTTAGGCTATTATATTCTGACAGGATTTGAATGGGGTTTCTTCAGATTTCCCACCTATTTCTGAAGACTTGATGTAGTTCGGGGATATCATGGATGCTGTTTGGAGCTAAGCTTTTGAACCATGCTTTGGGTTCACCACCAAGACTTTGAGCAAATATTCTCATTCTGACAGTCTCGTCTTGTACCTCTAGGTATTCATAAGCATCAGTCATTCTAATTATATGCTGTTGAGGTGTGGTGGTGTCTTCTCCAGTAAAGTGTGGGATTTTGTCTTGATATTTGTTTGGGAGAGGAGCTAAGGGCGGTGGCAACACCAAAGGTGCGTACCAGGCTGCCATGACTGGAGCTAATGGATGATGTACAAGATGAGGACTAGTAGGCTGAAGTGAAGTGGTTTGAACAGTGGTTGTTTGACCAGGTGTGGCGGATGAACTTGGACTAGCGATCTGGTTTTGAGCAGATCTGGGATGATAAGAGCCAAACTGATAAAGAAGCTGGAAATCAGGAGGAGTGGTAGGCGAAACTTCTTTATTAGGACTCTGTGGTGGGTTTAGGGGTTCAAGATCGTCAAAGTTTATCTTAATATATGATTTGCTTCGGGGAAAAGCTTGTGATGACTCTAGTTCCAAAGGTGAACCTAGCAGGATATTGCGATGTTTAGGTGCAGATCTTGTTCTACGGATGGATCTATTAGTAGCTAGATGATCAGTTTCAGAAGCTCGCCACAGAATCTTTTCTGGGTCATCTACTATGATAGGGGGATTTGGGTCTGGATGGGCTCTGGTATTGATTCTTCGTGAAGGCAGATTTTAGATCCAGAGTTCAGAGAGAATGGTATTGGTGAATGTTCTGGATGAATGGTTTTTCTAAAGTTTACTAAGGTGAAGGATGGTCAAAGTAATAGGATGGATTAGTGGAGTCGCCAGGTGGAAATGGGTTGTTTTTTGTGAAGATAGCTATGGTCCACCACCAATAACTAATCTGAGAATATTTTTGGATTTTCTGAGTTTTATGCGCAGCCTATGGTTCAAAGTATCCTAGACTTGTTTCAACACTTTGCTAGGGTGATGAGAACAAAAAGAGCTTACTCTAAATGGGTCTATCGACTGCTTTCTTGTTTATGGTATCTAAAGTACCAAAGAGTTTATAAGAGTTTGCTAGACTATCATGTACTCAGTGTCCCACCATCTCCCGTTATGTTAGTGAGCGATGTGATAGGTCTATCAGATAGTAGCCTGGAGCTTGGTGAAAAAGTAAGGCTTACTAGAAGTTAGTGGAGTCGCCAGGTGGATTTTCAGTTTGTTTTGAGATATACTTGTATGGTCCACCACCAGTAATGTCAAAAACCAATCTAAGGGAGTGTTTTTGGGGTTTTTTGAGTTTTATGCGCCTACAAGGTTTGGAAGGGTTTTCTATAACTGACTCATCATTTTGCTAAGATGGTGAAGGAGCTATTTTCTACCCTTCAAACAATCTCTAAGTTTACTAAGCTTGATTGAGACTTCGGGAGTTACTAAGTTGTACTTAGATTGTCACTAACTCGGAAGGTCCTACTGTGAGTGTCACTATGTTAGTGAGCAGTGGGATAAGTCAATCAGATAGTATTCTTAAGGGTTTCTAAAGATGAGGGAAACTAAGTTTTTAAATCACTCAGAGTCCCACCGTGATCGCCATTATGTTAGTGTGGCGATGAGGTGGATAAATCGGATGGTATTCTAAAATTTAGTAAGGTAGTAAGGCCTACTGGAGGCTAGTGGAGTCGCCAGGTGGATTTTTAGTTGTTTTGAGGTATATGTGTATGGTCCACCACCAGTACTTGACAAAAACCAATCTAAGGGAGTTTTTTTTTTTTTGTGGTTTTTTCTGAGTTTTATGTGCAGCCTAGGATGTAAGAGTGTTATAAACCTGATTCATCACTTCGCTAAGATGGTGAAACAGAGAGTTTACACTAAATGATTCTAGAGGCTGATGGTTTAAGTTAAAATTTGAAGGACTAAGGAGCCTATAAAAGTTTGCTAGACTGTCATGTACTCAATAAGTCCCACCATGATCGCCATTATGTTAGGGTCCCGTGATTTGGCCGATTGGCTAGCCAAATGACGATGTAACATCAAACCAAGCTTTGGAGTCCAAGGACCTAGCCTTCCTGGACTCAGAGAGGGCTCTCTCTATTATATGCAAAAGATGTCGGTGTGTTTACTTGCGGTGTTTTGATATTAGGCTAGTTATGAAGTGTGTTTTTGGTTTTTTTAGTTTTTAAGTTTGTGAGGGATGAAACTGATCAAATACATAAACTGGATAACAAGATGTAGATAAATTGGGCTATGGGGTCAAACAGGTCAAGGAAGCTATGAGGTGATGAGGTAAAGCTGCTGTAGGGCCGATTTGATTCACGGTAGAAGGGATCTTTGGGCAAAATGGATTAAATGGACAACAAGTTGGTGAAAGACAAGGGATTTCAAGTGTAACTAGTTTATAGCAGACATAAACATGTTATAGCAAGCCATTAATCATGCTAAATGCAACTATGAGCTAATTAAAACATTGAAATCAAACATTCCAGCCATACATAGAGGTATAAGACCCTCTAACTTCGGGAAATGACTATCAGACTTTGGGGAAAACACATTAGACAAACTAACAACTCATAAACTACGCCGGAACGCCTAAACATAGTCTCTAAGTCATTGGGCACTTTGAAAAACAAGCTTTCATAGTTTTAGGCAAAGGGCTAGATCGGGACTAGGCCTCCTTGGTTCAACAAGATGATCAACAAATCAGTCAAAGAGAAAGTTTTATGGACAGAACTATGGGCAACTAATAGGTAGGTAGGGCAAACCATACATCCTACTCAACATACATAGAACTTATGAATAAAACTTAGCAACAATACCTTAAGTTACTAAAGAGCAACTAAGAATTCTTTAGCATAACTAAGGAAGAAGAAAACATCAAGCTATGAAGATTCAGGGATTTTGAGGTGCCTCCATGGGCATATCTCAAAATCAATCTTTACTGATCTATAGCAGCAAGAAATATGTATTATGAGTGAAAACTAGAAGACAAAAACATATCAAGAAACACTATACCATTCTACCATGTCAAGGAATCCATCAACAATACTTCATCATTCCTCAAAAGCATCCAAGAGGCAGTCCAAAAATCATAACTCAAGTGTATTCTTCAAAGCTCATATGACCAATGTATTAATTCTTCTCTCAAGTTCAGCCTCTGATTTACAATGAGATCCATGGAATAAATAGGCTTGAGGAGGGAAAACCTCATGGAGCAACTAGCTATCCCATTGGCCAAGTCAAAATATCTAAACTTGTCCTTGAGGCTTTGCAAAGCCCAAGGCACAAAATATCCCATAAAATATCTAAAAAACTGCTAAAAACAGAAATTATATTGACTTTACATGATTTCCCAATGATGAAAATAGCTTAACGCACATTTGGGAAAAGCAGATTTTTGGAGTTCAAAAATTACGAAAATACTTCATATTTATGCCTGAAAAAGGTCCCCTGACTTGCTGGATGCAAATGGCAGCCTTTCCGATGTCGAAATGGGGCTCATGAGGGCTTGCTGGAAAGCTCTCTGTGTCTAATTTCCGGCGCAACTGAAACCAACTCAATCTGAGGTCCGGAAGTCATCCAAAACTGTACCTGTGTGAAAAAACCCAGAAAATAGCAGACTGCTGATATGACGGGCAGAATGTGCAAAATGAGGCTGTTTTTCGTCAATTTGAGGGGGCGAATGATCTTCAAATGCCCTGAAAATCGCTGGAGACCTACTCATGGAATTATGGCATCTATCGGTATCATTCTTTTCCCTTGACGACTCATCAAACTGAAATGGCGAATTTATGAGTTTTTGGCCAAAAACCCAAAAAATGCCAAAAAACAAAAAGTTTCCGAAACAGGCCCAAAATTGGCATGCATGACCCTCAAGGGTCCATAGAAACATGCTCCGAAGCTGAAGCCAAAATATCAAGGGTTGATATGCTTTTTGCTTCTTTCCGTGCTAGGCGCCTCTCCTTCAACTTCTTCAATTTCTCTTGTGCTACCTTCAATTTTCGCCTGGCAAACTGATTTAGCTTCTGAAAGTGAAGAGTCCTTTTTCTCTGTAGCTCAAGATCCCTATTTGCCCTCTCAAGTTTTAATTCCAAATGCTGGTTAGCTCTCTCAAGCCATGCTTCCTTGTTTTCCTCAATTTCCTGCTCAAAGAGGGCAGTGAGAGGAAAGGCTTCGAATTGAGCTTGTTCTTCTGCTCTCTGTTTCTCCAAGGCTCTTCTAAGCCCGATGGTCCTAGGCCTCTTTCGCCTAGGCCGGTCTTCCTCCTCTTCATCATCAAACTCGCCAATAAGCTCTTCAATTCTTACTTGCGCCTTTTCTGCCTCCTTTTTATACTTGATCGCCCTTGCCTCATGAATGGCTGCATGATACTTCATTTGTTTGTTTTCAACCTCCAAGAAGTGGTTGAAATTCCTCGCCCTTTGAAGGTCTTCTTGTAACACCTCAATTTTCCCTTCTTTGTGAATGAGGAGGTTTTCAAGGATGCGGGCTTCGTTATCACTGTCATCGCTTGGGATAGGGATGACAGCTGATTTACCTCCATGCTTGGCACTTTCTCCAACTATGCTTTTGCCTTTGAAAGCTAATCTGGCGCTTTTTCTCCTTGGCAAGCTAGAAGTTGTCCTTTTGGGCAATTTCCTCTTTTTAGGAACAGCTTTGGTCACTGTCAAGGAGGCAGCTTCAGCTTGCTGTCCTTCCTCAACATCCTGTCCAGTTTGTGGCTCAAAAGGCGCTTCAATTGTTTGCTCAACTTGCTGCTCTTCAATTTCTGTCTGCTGCTGTCCCTCTTCCTGTACCTGCTGCTGTTCATCAACCTGTAGCTGCTGCTGATCTTCAAACTCTAGTTGCTGCTGTTCATCAATCTCCAAATGCTGTTGTCCCTCAATATCTAGCTGCTGCTGTTCACTAATTTCCAACTGCTGCTGTCCCTCAATATCTAGTTGCTGCTGTTCACTGCCTTCTTTTTCTCCCTGTGGTTCACTGCCCTCTCCTTCTCCCTGTTGACTTGGCTGCCCAGTGGTCATCTTGAGTTTTTTAGGGGTAGGCCTACTAGACAAAGGCACTGGGCGATGGACAGGCTGAGAAGGAGACACATGAAAAGGAGGGACAGTGGCGAAATCTACATGGCTAATGAATGAATCCCATGAAACCCCTTTTTTCTCCAGCTGGTGTAAGAAGATAATCTTGATCAAGGAATGATGAAAGAGAGAAGGGATTTGCTGAGGTGGAGCTTTCTTTTGGACAGTAGAAGCCATTTTCTCTATGCTTTTGGACAACAAGTATGGAAGGTTTAGCTGCCTGCTTCTGGTAAAATGCATCAACAAGCGGACATGATAGGCATAAATTTGGTTAAACCTCCCTTCACAAGTGAAATATCTCATTATGGCTTTCATCAGTGGAGCATAACTGTCAAGAAGATAGGAAAAAGGGAAAATAGCAGTGATGGTTTCCCTATGTTCAGGTTTGATGAAAGGTTTATAATCCTCTAGATCAAGATGAGCTTGTTTAAACCACTTTTCACCATGATACTGGATCTTGGTAGCCTTGGATACATACCTTGGAGAGATTTTGAAATCAAGACATGCTAACTGGAAGTGTTTGTCCTTGAATCTCAAAGCGCACAAATGTGTAAGTGGCGAAAAACTCTTGACTTCTTCTATCCTCTGGCAGAAATCAAGACAACCTACTTCATGGAAATTGAAAAGCACTGATGGGTGAGCATTGATTTCTTCTATGGAGATAGGTTCATATCTCTTATGTGGACCGCTCCTGTGATCTCGCTTTGGAGGCATTCTGACTTTGACCAAACTTTGGAAGAGGAAAACTGCCTTCACTGTATGAAAAATGTTCTGCTGGATTGAAACTAGTCACTAGACTGTTTGGACAGTTTGGACAATGTGGTTTAGATGAAATGCAACAATTTTTCTTTGAATAAACCACCTCTGCACTCTTTAAAAAACAGCCCTTCACCTCTGGATGCACTTCAGCCAGGCAAACTTTCTAATATGGTACCCTGTGTGAAGATGGGACAAACTCCTGTGTCAATTTCCTGTATAGAGTGTTAAGCAATCATAGCCACATCTCTATCTTCAATGTAAAACTGAAATCATCAACCACCTGTCCTTTAGAAGTGGCCCTATTTACCTTTAGAGTATCTCTGTCAACAATTTCTCTGCCTGATAAAATATGGTTTCTAGAAAAAGGCAGACCCAAGTTAGGTGTAAAAACAATGCACAGTGCTTTAGGAAACACACCCTTTATTTGTGAATTCAAAAGATCAACCACCACATCTGAAACTCTGTCTCAAAGTTAAATTCAATCATCAACAACCTCTGCCCTTCTTTTGTCCTATAGAAAGTGGCCCTGCACCCTTGGAAAATCTCTGTTCAACAAACTTACAGTAGTGAAAAATACAGTGAAACAGGGGCAGATTGCTAGAAGGGGCTTGTTGTGATAAGTGCTTTGATAACCCTGTTCTTCAGAAATGACCTTCCTTTTCAAAAATATCACAAACAACAGCTCTTCAAACTGACACCATATAGTGAAAAGAAAGGCAGAACTAGGTTAGGTGACATATCAGTGCACCATGCTTTTTAGGAAACACACCCTTTGCTTGTGAGTTCAAGAGATCTACCAATACATCTATACCTCTGTCTCCAATGTTAGAGTTCAACCATCAACAACCTCTACCCCTCAGTGTTCTGTTCACCTTTGAAAATCTCTGTCAACTTAGGAAACACACCCTTTCACTTGTGAAGTTTAAGAAATCAAATACCACTTTTGTACCTCTGCCTCCAAAGTTAAATTCCCATCAACGAACTCTGCCCTTCAGTGTACTGTTCATCCTTAGAATTTCTTTGTCAATCAACTTTTCAAAATGATACAATATGGTGAAAAAGAGGGCAGACCTAGGTTAGATGAAAAATCAATACACGCGTTTATGAAGGACACTTTTTCTAGTTTAAAAGATTCAACCATCACCGTGTACCGCTCAATGTTTAGATTTAACCACCAACAACTCGTCCTTCAATATGTCGTTCACCCTTGGAAAATCTCTGTTCAACAAACTTACAGTAGTGAAAAATACAGTGAAATAGGGGCAGATTGCTAGAAGGGGCTTGTTGTGATAAGTGCTTTGATAACCCTGTTCTTCAGAAATGACCTTCCTCTTGAAAAATATCACAAACAACAGCTCTTCAAAATGACACCATATAGTGAAAAGAAAGGCAGAACTAGGTTAGGTGACATATCAGTGCACCATGATTTTTAGGAAACACACCCTTTGCTTGTGAGTTCAAGAGATCTACCAATACATCTATACCTCTGTATCCAATGTTAGAGTTCAACCATCAACAACCTCTGCCCCTCAGTGTTCTGTTCACCTTTGAAAATCTCTGTCAACAACTCTTCACAGTAGTGACAAAATACAGTGAAAAAAGGGGGGCAGTTTGCTAAAAGGTGTGCTTGTGAGAAAATGCCAACAATCACTCCTCGTTCTGAAAACTTTGGATGTCAAACCACACACCTAGCTCCTAGAGGCTGTACACCACGATGAATTCTATTGTATAGGTGTGCCCACTTTCCACTATTTGCATCTCAAGCAAATCACCACACATATGCTAAGAATGTCAATACATAGGTTTGGGGTGATAATGATAGAGTTTTCTTCTAATAAAAACACAAATCTTTACAAGACAACCTCTGCCCTTTGATTGTTTTGAAAACAACTGCCTTTAATCTCAAAAACAAGGACTGTATGTGTTCTTTGAATAACAATTTAGCCCTTACTTTGGATGTAAAACAACTCTGTTAAAAATATAAACTCTGTTTCTTCATAACAATTTTCCTCTCCCTTTTAGGTGCTTCCTTTTGGAATTGCAGTCAGCAAACTTTTGAAATCGAGGGGGAATTATGTGAAAATACCTTGAATTTTGGTGAAACACCCGTTTTGAAAGCTGAAGAAATGCTGAAAACCTTCGACACTTGCGCGACACCCTTTGAAGAAAACACGTCGCGTAAATAGAAAGTCTGTCGGGTCGGCCTGTCGGGTGGTCGGGCGGCCTGTACAGGCGCGTCGCGCCAATGTATAGGCACGTCGCGCCGACGAAGGTGGCCCGTGTGTACCCCGCCTGTGCACGTCGCGGCAAAAGAACCGGTGCACGTCGCACGCTTCAAATGGTGCTATAATCTGCAAACTCGACCCGAAAAAAGTGCTTTGGTGCTTCGAGGCACGGTTTTGACTTCAGTTTTGAAAATGAAATCTTTACATCATACTTACCCTTTGATGTTAATTCAAAACAAATTTCCAACGGTCATTTACTTGGGAAAAGAATGTTGGTTTTCAACTCCGTTTGTTTTTAAAACAGTGGGTTTGTCATTTTGAATATGTAAACCCGAAACATGACTCTGACCCCGAGCTTTAAAACTTGGCAAACACTCAACAAACTTCATCACCTCTGCCATTGTTTTTAACAATGTTGGGACTATTTCTGATGTAAAGCAACCCACCTTACCACTGTAAAGATAATGCTAAAAACTGTTATGTTTCTGAAAGACAGGGCTTGCCTTTGTTAATGTATTTTGACTCGTGTATTGGTCTTTTGTAAGAGAGACATTCCAAAACCTCAACTCTGTCCCCTGTTTTTGACAATTTAGGTGAAATGTTAACAAAGAAAAGTCATCTAAAATCTGTCAAAATGCATTCGAAAGCTGTTTTATCACTTAACAGGAGATTGCATGTGCCCTTCCAACTTGTTTAATAATTTCTGCTCTTAGGTGATTTATAATCTTTTCCCTAGACTGTAGCTCCTTCTTTAGGTTGCATTCTTTCACACTATACTTCAATGTTTACTCAAAAGGATCTCCTTCAGACTTCTGGGCAAGGGATAGTGGAGTACTGTTTTAACCATTTCCTTTAAAGAAACTGCTCCTTGTGGTATCAATGCATGCATATGTTTCAATGTTGTCTCCCTTCTATTTCAGGTACAGTCTGACAGACAGCTCTTTGAAATAGGAGCACCAATACCTTTGCATCATCAGCACTATCATTTACCTGTGCAATGAATTTTATTCAATCTCTTTGTGTCCTTTCTCTGCACTTTTTAGACCCATCATCTTTCAACAACCTGCAATGGCTTTGGCCATCTGCTCATATATGGAGGAGGCTCTTCATCAGGTAAGGTATCTGAAGGATTTTTGACAACTCTGTTTGACACAGCCTTTCTCTGAATGTGATGGTAAGTGAACCTCTTGAAAAACATCAATATTAGCATCTCTTTTTGCAAACACCACTGTATTTCAGAAGAAACCCTAGCCACAGTGACACTGTTCCTCTGTACTGCTCTAAGGGTGACTAAAATATCATCATGTGTTTTGGTCATCTCATGACAAACCATTTGAAGGATAATCTCTGTAATTATGGAGGTCAGTGTCTTATGAGAAAACAAGAACTTTCCTTCTGCCTGGGTAATGGCATTTGTTGTCAGCATCTGTTCTATTTGATATTGTGGATAAGCAGGGTACTTATGATTGGAATTTTCACCAATGACATGTCTTTCTTCATTTCAACAATTCACATGATTTGAAAGCTTCATATGACCTCCTTTATCAGACCAGACTCTTTTTCTTAGCATATTCCAAACTCTGTTCCTGTTATGATCATCAGTCAAATTCATAAAACCTGGAGATATTGTTTCACTATTCAATACAAAGCAAACCTGGACCTTTGCAATCTTCCAAGTCAATATTGGCCAGCGCCCTCTGCTTGTGGATGAAGGAGGCGCCCTAACCCTCTGCTTGTAAATGAAGGAGGTTCTGGGCCATGACAATTTGCCAGTTTGCTGTGACAGTGGTGTCTTTCTATGATTTTCATGCTAGAAAGGACTGTAAAGTCTGGATGAGTATCTTTCTGTTTTGCAGACATATCTCATGCTCAAGTTACATTTAGAAGCAGTTGTTCCTCTAACTGTAAATTCAAGCATTTATTCCATGAGATGAAATTATATTTCCTGCCTTTGTAGAAACCATAGGACACTGTGAAAAACCTAATAGTCAGCTTGAGATTGGGGTTTATGCAGTGCTGAGATCTAGGGGATGTGAGTGGCGCGACTTAGGGCTGCTTGTCAAATTAATTTGCAAAGTAAGAGGTCAGTCATGGTAGGTCTGTTGCAGATGGAGGCTTTTTGGCTTTTTGATGATTGCCAAGGGTGAAATGTCTTAAAGCGCCACTTCCTAACATAGGGGATACTTTTGAAACAGATGTGGATTTGCCTTTTAAAGCTGATGGGAAGACCAATAAGGCTGAAGCTAGATAGGATTGTGATAATGAGGTTTTGATTTTGACATGGGCGAACTGAAAAGGTAGAAGGGTGAAAAAAGTTTTAGGAGGGTTTTCTGGATGACATATTGACATAAGGAAATCAGTTTCTAGAAAACTCAGCTGTAGATATAGTCATCACTAACATGTAAAAAATACTGATGGCTAACAGTGGCTCCATTTGGGGAGGGCAGCTCCTCGTCAGGAGGTGTCCAGAATTCAGATCTTTGGCTTATGAAGACCAGTGCCTTATCCATTGGGGCAAAATTTACCCTTCTCTTGATGTTATTTCTGAAAAGTGACAGCATGGTTAACATCAATGATACTTCTACCTACCCCACTATCTTTCCTAACATTTTTTCTTCTCTTCGGCGCATTTGAACTAGCAGCCTTTTGACAATGCATATTTTTTCTTTTGCAAAATGAACCTATCTATTTCTACTCTTATATCTGCCGGGAGTCCAGATTAAGCTGATGAACTCCTTCATTTCTCTACCTAAAACTAGATCGACTGTCAAGATTAAGCAGTTTGACAGGATTTCATTCTCTAATCTACAACATGAAATACAAAAATGATCAAATCAGGATTAGGCAGTCTGATTTGTCATGCATTTGCGGCATAAAAGACAAGCTGCACACAAATGTTATTCTGCAATAAAAAAGGAAAATAGACAAGCGGGGCTAAGATGTACAATGTGTTTTTCATCCCTCGCTTTCTCTCTTTGGTTCTGTTTTAGGCATGTGGAACCAGAATCTCTCCCTAATCTAAGCTCTGTGATAAGTCAATCTTACACAATGTTGACTATCTTGGCACTCACTAACTTATCAGCAAATAAATTTAAACATGCTCAGCTATGATTAGGCTAGATAGCTGAACAAGACATTGGAGCACTAGTAGCGGCATTTAAGCTTGCTCGCTTTCCGAAAGACTATTTTTTGGAACATGGGCCCTTTACCACTGCTTTTTAGAAACTGCCCTCTTTTTCTACTTTTCATTGTTTTTTTAATTTTCTGCTTTTTCACTTTTTCTTCAAACAAACTACAAATGAAAAGGTGCTCACAGGCTAAGCTTATTTTCTATTGTTGTCTTTCTATCCTAATCTAATCTGTACACAATAGACATTTGTTTGGTGAACTCTGTTTTCCAATGCAACCAGTCAAGTAGATGCTCACATGGGTGATTCTGGTTTAGTTCTTTCATGATGCAGAAATAATGAAAAGGCCACTCCCATTTGGTTTGTTTCTGGACAGTAGAGCTTAATTTTTTTCTCATTCTTGGTAGCAACTTGTTTATGATAGAACCCACTACCCCTACAGATTTCTCAAGGAAAACAACAAATAGATCTTGGAATAATACCTGATCTAGAGGTTTTGAGATATAGGCTTCATTCAGGACTAATTTTTCTTCCACTTGGCTATATTTGGGACCCCCCTGGTAAAGCAACTCTTCCTCATGATCACTCGAACTATCAGACTCATCATGTATTGCAGTGTAGTTTTCTTTCCAAGCTGATGTGTTCTGATTAAGTGGACTGAAAACTGTGTGAAGGTCATCAGGTTGATGAACAAGGATACACTTTGACAATAAATTATCTTGAAAGGACAATGTGACAACTCCCATGTGTTTATTAACCTCTACTTCTTCATCTGCAATTTTTAACTCAATGGAACTTGGTGGCTGCAAATCTGGAGTTAAGGAAGATTCCATGTCCAAAATGATTTCTTCAACTATTTCAGGAAAAGGCTTCTCATTTACAACCTGTTCGAGGATTTCATCATCTTCCTCAAACTCATCATCAAAGCTGAAAAACTGTTGATTTCCAATCATGTGCATGTTATCTCTGACGGGCTTAAGTGAAGTAGAGCAAAGAGTCCGAGACTCTTCACTTACTTCTAAACTCTCAAGGTTCTCCTCATGAGTGTCATAGATGACCGGTAATGGCTGCTTACTTTTCTCAAATTTATGAAACTGAGCTTCCTCCCAAAAATCAAAAACTGAGTTTTCTGCAAAGTTAGCTTCTGTTTGGAAATCATATAAGTCAACATATTGATCAAACATTTGAGAATTATTAACATAAGCAATGTCACTAGCCATGTACATTGGACTTCCAGATTGCTTTTCTTCAACTTGATTTACAAATCTATTTTCTGACTTATGATATGCAGGATTAAAAGGAGAAAGGTCAGAGAATTTTTGGTTATTAGTTTCTGCATCTAGTAACGGAAAATGCGTTTCTGATGGTTTGAGAACTTCTTCCTTTTCCATTATCTGCTTGTTTATATCACTTTCATTGTATAAGATAAAATAATCTAAATTGGAATGAGTGGAATAAATGGGAGTATTGTTTTCCATGACTGCTTTAGGCATGAGGTTATGGGAGGCACCAGGATCTAACATGGCATTATGTAATATCTTGTCCCGTATGTTCAGGCTCACATAGGAAGGAGAAACAGATCTTTCTTGGTATTTACCTTCTATTTTTGGGCCGGATAAGAGCTCGGGTTTGTTTTCAGTTAGATTTAAAGTATCTGCCTCGCTCCCTATGTCAAAAACTTTGAAAATTTGAGATCTATACCTATCTACAGTTATTAGCTCAGTAAGGGGTATGGTAATTTTTATTTCGGAAACTTCCCCTTCAAAACTAAAAGGAGTTTGTAGTTTGGGAAGATTTGTTTCAGCATTTTCGGACATGACCTTTTCTATGCTCTTAATTTGCTGACTCTGATTCGGGACTTTGTTTGACACCATTACTTCGGGGGTTTTTGTAGAGGTGCTAAGAGTATCTGAGCTAAGACTTGTTTGAATAGCTTTATCCTTGCTTTGGTCAATTTTCTTGGCCACAATTTTGTTGTTGTCCATGGATTTTTTAGGGATGGTGTCAGAGGTTTTAGCAGTGTCAGGGCTACCCTTCTTGGAGTGGTCTTGGTTTTTTCTGCTTCTAAGGTTATACTGCCTATGAGCTTCTATAATGGCATTCTGAAAATCTATGGCAGGATCTTCGAGATCTTCATAGTCGGTTTCATCCTGACTTGGGGAGCACAACTCTTGCTCTTCTGCTGTGAGGTAAACCTTACTCTCGTTATCAGAACCTATGAGTTTCCAATGATTTTCATCAATGGGTGCGGTATCCTTATTCTCTTCATCGACATAATTCTCACTGAAGGATGGTCTGATCTGCTGATCATTTCCTCTTGGTTTATTTTGAGACTGATCTTTTCTAAAGCCTTGTTTCTGGTTTTGAGGGTTTGGTTGGTTGTCCCTAGGAGGCGCTTTTTCACTCATTTTTTCCCACATCATTTTCATGGATTTTATCAGGCCATCTATTCTAGGATCTAGGGAAGGAGATGAAGTGGAGACCTTATCTCTATATGGGACTTTTCCTTCTAATCTAGTCCTGGCTCTTTTTTCTGCTAAGTTGTCTTCTGTTTTTATGGCTATTTGTTGCATTTCCTCTAGGGTAGGGGGATCCTTGTCTCTCAGATGATATGTCATGTCTGGATCAAAACCCTCGGGGAATTTTTCCAAGATTAAACCGAGTGGGGGTTTGAAGTGAGGTGGGAGGGCGATATACACATTGTTGAACCTAGTGCAGTATGCCTGGACACTTTCCCCATTTTCCCGTTTTAGGTTGTTATATTCTGACAGGATTTGAATAGGGTTCCTTCGGACTTCCCACTTGTTCGTGAAGACTTGGCAGAGTTCTAGGATGTTGCGGATGCTGTTTGGAGGCAAGCTTTTAAACCATGTTTTGGGTTCTCCACCCAGGCTTTGGGCGAATATTCTCATTCTGACGGTTTCGTCGTGTACTTCCATGTATTCAAAAGCATCGCTAATCCTACTTACATGATGTTGAGCTATGGTGGTGTCTTATCCGGTAAAGTGTGGGATTTTGTCTTGATATTTATTTGGGAGAGGAGCCAAGGGTGGTGGAAACACCAAAGGTGCGTACCAGGCTGCCATGACGGGAGTTAATGGATGATGTACAAGATGAGGACTAGTGGGATGAGCAGAGGTGGTTTGAATAGGGGTTCAAGCTCGTCAAATTTTATCTTAATATATGATTTGCTTCTGGGAAGAGTTCGTGATGACTCAAGTTCCAAAGGTGAATCTAGTAGGATAGTGCGATGTTTAGGTACAGATCTTGTTCTACGGACGGATCTACCAGTAGCTAGATGATCAGTTTCGGAAGCTTGCCACAGAATCTTTTCTGGGTCATCTACTATGATAGGGGGATTTGGGTCTGGATGGGATCTGGTGTTGATTCTTCGTGAAGCCAGATTTTAGATCCAGAGCTTAGAGAGAGTGGAGTTGGTGAATGTTCTGGATGAATGGTTTTTCTAAAGTTTTACTAAGGTGAAGGATGGTCAAAATAAAAGGGATGGATTAGTGGAGTCGCCAGGTGGAACTGGGTTGTTGTTGTGAAGATAGCTATGGTCCACCACCAGTAACTAATCTGGGAATGTTTTTGGATTTTCTGAGTTTTAAGTGCAGCCTATGGTTCAAAGTATCCTAGACTTGTTTCAACACTTCGCTAGGGTGATGAGAACAGATGAGAACAAAAAGAGTTCACTCTAAAAATGGGTCTATGGGCTGCTTGCTTGTTTATGGTACCTAAAGGACCAAAGAGTCTATAAGAGTTTGCTGGACTATTATATCTCCCGCTATGTTAGTGAGCGATGGGATGGGTCTATCGAATAGTAGCCTAGAGTTTTGAAAAATAGTAAGGCTTACTAGAAGTTAGTGGAGTCGCCAGGTGGAATGTCAGTTGTTTTGAGATGTACTTGTATGGTCCACCACCAATACTGTCAAAAACCAATCTAAGGGAGTGTTTTTGGGGTTTTTTGAGTTTTATGTGCCTACAAGGTTTGGAAGAGATTTCTATAACTGACTCATCATTTTGCTAAGATGGTGAAAGAGCTATTTTCTACTCTTCAAACAATCTCTAAGTTTACTAAGCTTGATTGAGACTTCAGGAGTTACTAAGTTGTACTTAGATTGCCACTAACTCGGAAGGTCCTACTGTGAGTGTCACTATGTTAGTGAGCAGCGGGATAAGTCAATCAGATAGTATTCTTAAGGCTGCTAGAAATTAGGGAAACTAAGCTTGTTTAATACTCAGAGTCCCACCGTGATCGCCATTATGTTAGTGTTGGCGATGAGGTGGCTAAATCGGATGGTATTCTAAAATTTAGCAAAGTAGTAAGGCCTACTGGAGGCTAGTGGAGTCGCCAGGTGGATTTTTAGTTGTTTTGAGGTATATTTGTATGGTCCACCACCAATACTATCAAAAACCAATCTAAGGGAGTTTTTTGTGGTTTTTTCTGAGTTTTATGTGCAGCCTAGGATGTAAGAGTGTTATAAACCTGATTCATCACTTCGCTAAGATGATGAAACAGAGATTTTACACTAAATGATTCTAAAGGATGATGGTCTGAGTTTAGGATTGAAGGACTAAAGAGTCTATAAGAGTTCGCTAGACTATCATGAACTCAGTAAGTCCCACCGTGATCGCCATTATGTTAGTGAGCGGTGGGATAAGTCAATCAGCTAGTAATCTCAAAAAGTCTCTAAAGATGAGGGAAACTAAGTTTTTAAATCACTCAGGGTCCCACCGTGATCGCCATTATGTTAGTGAGCGGTGGGATAAGTCAATCAGCTAGTAATCTCAAAAAGTCTCTAAAGATGAGGGAAACTAAGTTTTTTAATCACTCAGAGTCCCACCGTGATCGCCATTATGTTAGGGTCCCGTGATTTGGCCGATTGGCTAGCCAGATGACGATGTAACATCAAACCAAGCTTTGGAGCCCAAGGACCTAGCCTTCCTGGACTCAGAGAGGGCTCTCTCTATAAGTGTAAAAGATGTCGGTGTGTTTACTTGTGGTGTTTTGATATTAGGCTAGTTATGAAGTATGTTTTTAGTTTTTTGGTTTTTTAAGTTTGTGAGGAATGAAACTGATCAAATACATAAACTGGATAACAAGATGTAGATAAATTGGGCTATGGGGTCAAACAGGTCAAGGAAGCTATGAGGTGATGATGTAAAGCTGCTGTAGGGCCGATTTGATTCACGGTAGAAGGGATCTCTGGGAAAAATGGATTAAGTGGACAACAAGTTGGTGAAAAACAAGGGATTTCAAGTGTAACTAGTTTATAGCAGACATAAACATGTTATAGCAAGCCATTAATCATGCTAAATGCAACTATGAGCTAATTAATACATAGAAATCAAACATTCCAGCCATACATAGAGGTATAAGACCCTCTAACTTCGGGAAATGGCTATCAGACTTTGGGGAAACACATAAGACAAACTAACAACTCATAAACTACGCCGGAACGCCTAAACATAGTCTCTAAGTCATTGGGCACTTTGACAAACAAGCTTTCATAGTTTTAGGCAAAGGGCTAGATCGGGACTAGGCCTCCTTGGTTCAACAAGATGATCAACAAATCAGTCAAAGAGAAAGTTTTATGGACAAAACTATGGGCAACTGATAGGTAGGTAGGGCAAACCATACATCCTACTCAACATACATAGAACTTATGAATAAAACTTAGCAACAATACCTTAAGTTACTAAAGAGCAGCTAAGAATTCTTTAGCATAACTAAGGGAGAAGAAAACATCAAGCTATGAAGATTTAGGGATTTTTAGGTGCCTCCATGGGCATATCTCAAAATCAATCTTTACTGATCTATAGCAACAAGAAATATGTAGTATGAATGAAAACTAGAAGACAAAACATATCAAGAAACACTATACCATTCTACCATGTCAAGGAATCCATCAACAATCCTTCATCATTCCTCAAAAGCATCCAAGAGGCAGTCCAAAAATCATAACTCAAGTGTATTCTTCAAAGCTCATATGACCAATGTATTAATTCTTCTCTCAAGTTCAGCCCCTGATTTACAATGAAACCCATGGAATAAATAGGCTTGAGGGAGGAAAACCTCATGGAGCAACTAGCTATCCCATTGGCCAAGTCAAAATATCTAAACTTGTCCTTGAGGCTTCGCAAAGCCCAAGGCACAAAATATCCCATAAAATATCTAAAAAACTGCTAAAAACGGAAATTATATTGACTTTACATGATTTCCCAATGATAAAAATAGCTTAACGCACATTTGGGAAAAGCAGATTTTTGGAGTTCAAAAATTACAAAAATACTTCATATTTATGCCTGAAAAGGGTCCCCTGACTTGCTGGATGCAAATGGCAGCCTTCCCGATGTCGAAATGGGGCTCATGAGGGCTTGCTGGAAAGCTCTCTGTGTCTACTTTCCGGCGCAACTGAAACCAACTCAATCTAAGGTACGAAAGTCATCCAAAACTGTACCTGTGTGAAAAAACCCAGAAAATAGCAGACTGCTGATATGGCGGGCAGAACGTGCAAAATGAGGGTGTTTTTCGCCAATTTGAGGGGGCGAATGATCTCCAAATGCCCTGAAAATCGCTGGAGACCTGCTCATAGAATTATAGCATCTATCGGTGTCATCCTCCTCCCTTGACAATTCCTCAAACTGAAATGGCGAAAATATGAGTTTTCGACCAAAAACCCAAAAAATGCCAAAAAACAAAAAGTTGTCGAACAAGGCCCAAAATTGGCATGCATGACCCTCAAGGGTCCATAGAAACATGCTCCGAAGATGAGGCCAAAATATCAAGGGCTGATATGCTTTTCCCTTCCTTCCGTGCTAGGCGCTTCCCCTTCAACTTCTTCAATTTCTCTTGTGCTACCTTTAATTTTCGCCTGGCAAACTGATTTAGCTTCCGAAAGTGAAGAGTCCTCTTTCTTATACTTGATTGCCCTTGCCTCATGAATAGCTGCATGAAACTTCATTTGTTTGTTTTCAACCTCCAAGAAGTGGTTGAAATTCCTCGCCCTTTGAAGGTCTTCTTGTAACACCTCAATTTGCCCCTCTTTGTGAATGAGGAGGTTTTCAAGGAGACAGGCCTCATTGTCACTGTCATCGCTTGGGATAGGGATGACAGCTAATTCATCTCCATGCTTGGCACTTTCTCCAATTTTACCTTTGCCTTTGAAAGCTAATTTGGCGCTTTTCCTCCTTGGCAAGCTAGAAGGTGTCTTTTTGGGCAATTTCCTCTTTCTAGGAACAATCTTTGCTACTGTTAAGGTGGCATCTTTAGCTTGCTGTCCTTCCTCAATATCCTATCCAGTTTGTGGCTCAAAAGGTGCTTTCCAATTTCCCGCCCATTTCGTCGCTTCTTCAACCTGCTCACAGTCCGTCGTCCTCTTCCCGTACCGCTCGTTCCTCAACTCTACAAATGTCGTCGTCCCTCAATATCCCAATGCCGATGTTCCTCAATATCCTTAATCGCGTCATTCCCTAATATCCAAATCGTCGGGCTGCTCCTCAACCTCCAACCGCCGTTCACCGCCTCTTCGTTGCCGACTTGGTCGCCAAAGAGAGTCATTCAGTTTTCTAGGTGTAGGCCTATCAGATGCTGCACTTGGCGATGGATGTCGAGGAGACACATGAACAGGAGGGACAATGGAAAAATCGAATGCATTATGAATGAATCCCATGAAACCCCTTTCTTCTCCAGCTGGTGTAAGAAGATAATCTTGATCAAGGAATGATGAAAGAGAGAAGGGATTTGCTGAGGTGGAGCCTTCTTTTGGACAGTAGAAGCTATTTTCTCTATGCTTTTGGACAAAAAGTATGGAAGGTTTAGCTGCCTGCTTCTGGTAAAATGCATCAACAAGCGGACATGATAGGCATAAATTCGGTTAAACCTCCCTTCACAAGTGAAATATCTCATTATGGCTTTCATCAATGGAGCATAACTGTCAAGAAGATAGGAAAAAGGGAAAATAGCAGTGATGATTTCCCTATGTTCAGGCTTGATGAAAGGTTTATAGTCCTCTAGATCAAGATGCGCTTGTTTAAACCACTTTTCACCATGATACAGGATCTTGGTAGCCTTGGATACATACCTTGGGGAGATTTTGAAATCAAGACCCGCCAACTGAAAGTGTTTGTCCTTGAATCTCAAAGCGCACAAATGTGTAAGTATGTTGTAACTCTGACTTCTTCTATCCTCCGGCAGTAAATCAAGACAACTTACTTCATGGAAATTGAAAGCATGGATGGGTGAGCATTGACTTTGCTCCGTGGAAAACAAAGCTCATATCTCTTATGTGGACCGCTCCTGTGATCTTGCTTTGGAGGCATTCTGACTTTGAACAAGCTTTGGAAGAGGCAAACTGCCTTCACTGTATGTAAGAATACTCTGCTGGATTGAAACTGGTTACTATACTGTTTGGACAGATAGAAAATGTGGTTAGGATAGATTGCAACAATGTTTTTTTGTTGAATAAACCACCTCTGCACTCCTTAAAAACAACCCTTCACTTCTGGATGCACTTCAGCCAGGCAAACTTTTTAATATGGTACCATGTGTAAAGATGGGACAAACTGTTGTGTAGATTCTCTGTGCACAGTTTTAAGCAATCACTCCTCTTGTGAGTTTGTTAGAGGCTAACCAACACTTGTATTTGTGTCTCTAAGACCAATCTTCAAATATTAAAAACCCTGCTCTTCAGAAATGGTGTCCCTCTTGAAAAATATCACAGTCAACATCTCTTCAAAATGACACAATATGGTGAAAAGAAGGGCAGACCTAGGTTAGGTGAAATATCAGTGCACAGTGTTTTAGGAAACACACTCTTTGCTTGTGAGTTTAAGAGATCCACCAACACATCTATACCTCTGTCTCCAATGTTAAAATTCAACCATCAACAACCTCTGCCCTTCAGTGTTCTGTTCACCTTTGGAAAATCCCTGTCAACAAATTTACAGTAGTGAAAAAAGAGGGGCAGATTGCTAGAAGGGGCTTGTTGTGATAAGTGCTTTGATTACCCTGCTCTTGAAACCTTTAGATGTCCACCAATACACTTTACTTCCTGCTCAAGGATAATTCCAGTTGTTTACAACTCTGCCTTGCATAAGTATGCCAATTTTCCACCGATCTTGCATCTATTACAAACCATCATAAATATGTCTAGACAGTAAACATACAGGGCTGGAGTAAAAATGACAGAGCTTTAGAAGACTATCAAGCTTTTAGGCAGAAAAATGTGTGAGTTTTATTTTTCAAAACAAAAAATGTCAAAACCCCTTTTACTGAGTGCACTTCACTGTTTTGATAATGTGGCAATGTCTGGAGGACTGTGTGAAAAAGTTTCTCTTCTAAGACTAAAACCCTGTCTTTTCATAACAAAGTTTTCTTTGGTAAATTTCTTCAAAGTGTAAATCTCTCATTTTCGATGTTTTGAAGACTTAAACCGTCGCCTCTTAGTCTTAAAACCCACTCCTTCTCCCGTAGGGTTTTAGATGACACAGTCAAGACTTCATGGGTTGTCGAGTCGTATCACCAGGCAGAAACAGGCAGTCTTGTTTTTCAACTATAATGACAAGTTTTTGAAGCTTAGTATGGAGCAATGAAAATTCGTGTAAGCCAGAATAGTGAACCAATGAAAAATCAAAACATCACACCTCTCTGGCATTTATCCCTATCCTTTTCATCACATTTAGACCCTGGCTTCTACAAACTTGACAGTATCTCCTCAAACCTTGGTAGCACTTTAAAATTTTGGAACCGGGTGAAAAACATATAGCATACCTTTAACTTCGATGCAAAATCTCGGTATTGAGAAACACCCTGGGCTTCAAAGGTAAAAGTTAGCAGATCTTCCAAAGAAAGAACGGCTGTGACAAAAATAGCCTCAAGGTCTGGTTTATCATCTGTCAAGGCAGTAGCAGCGCGCGCCGCCGGGTTTATAGTTGTGCGCTGGCTGCATCATTACTAATCGCTTCGTTCAAAATCCCTCTCGCGCTTTAAAGTGCTGGTTGCCACAAGGCTTCTGTGCGCGCTGCCGGCCTAAACGGTGCCAAACTTCGCAAATTTACCCGAAAATTGTTGCTTTGGTGCTAGGGAGGCACGGGGTCTGGTTTTCAGTTTTGAAATTGAAAATATTTCCCTCGACCTTACTCTCTTATATCAATTTAAAACAAATCTTCAACGGTCTTAAACTTGGAAAAGTAACGTTGGTTTTCAACTCTGTTTTGTTTTAAAACAGTGGGTTTGTCATTTTGAATATATAAACCCGAACAATGACTCTGACCTCGAGCTTTAAACCTTGACAAACAACTCAACAATTTCTACATCACTTCTGCCACTGTGTTTTAATAATACAGGTAATATTTATGATGCATAACAACCCTTTATAAAACTGTCAATGAAATACCTGAATACCGCTTTATTCTTTTGAATAATCAAAAGTTTGTGCTTCTTTTAAACTTATTCAAACCATGATCATATGCTGAATGACTTTCTGAACAAAATGAACAATAGCTCACAAGGGGATATCTTCTTGGTGATGGAATTCAAAAAGCCCTGTCTGCTGGTTCTATTTCCATGTATTTCAAAGCTTAAAACCGGATAATGACCCTGCTAAAATGTATCGACTGTTCTCTTGCGAAATGCAACCATTTTACTTGTAGAGTATGCTCTTACTCTTATGCTTGCCAAGCACAGAGTCGCATTTCTTTTTGTTGTTACAAGCTCTTCAAAACTAGATGATGACTTGGGATAAAATGACTCGATCGTCTCTTGCTTTGTTAAATGTCTCCTTGCTTGGCCTCCGGAAACTCAGATGTCTTTTGATTGAATTTGCAATAGTGAAGTGCTTCATGGGTTTTGAATGCTGCCCAGACCTAATAAAACTCATTTTCAGAAAACCTGTCCAAATCTGTTGATGGCTATATGATGAGCAGGCTTTGGCAAAAGCTCTTTTTGTTCATGGTGTCAATCCCTGCTTCCAGGTGATTTACAAGCTTCTCCCTGGACTGTAGCGCCTTCTTTAGGTTGCATGCTTTCACACTATACTTCACTGTTTACTCAAAAGGAGCTCCTTTAGACTTCTGGGCAAGGGATAGTGGAGTACTGTTTAACCATTGCCTTTAAAGAAACTGCTACTTGTGGTATCAATGCATGCATATATTCAATATTGTCTCCTTTCTACTATAGGTACAGTTTGACAGACATTCTCATTTTGAATAGGAAAACCAATACTTTTGTATCATAAGCACTATCATTTACCTGTGCAATGACTTTTATTCAATTTCTTTGTCTCCTTACACTGCCCTTTTAGATTAATCAGTTTCTCAACAACCTGCAATGGCTTTGGCCATCTGCTCATACATGGAGGAGGCTCTTCATCAGGTAAGGTATCTGAAGGTTTTTTAACAAATCTGTTTGACACAGCTTTTCTCTGGATGTGATGGTAAGTGAACTACTAAAAAAAAAAAAACATCAATACTATCATTTCTTCTTGCAAGCATCATTGTGTTTCAGCAACAACCCTAGCCAAAGTAACACTGTCTCCCTGCACTGTCCTAAGGGTGACTGAGATATTATCATTTTCTTTGGTCATCTCGCAGCCAGTTACTTTGACAAATAGTTTACGTGACTATGGAGGTCGGTGCCTTTTGAAAAAACCAAGAACTTTCTTTACTTATTTTGATTCGCATATTTCAAACTACATCATTATGATACATCGTAAATTCATAAAACCTGGAGATGTTGTTTCACTATTCAATACAAAGCAAACATGGACTTTTGCAATCTTCCAAGTCAATATTGGCCAGCGCCCTCTGCTTGTGGATGAAGGAGGCGGCCTAACCCTCTGCTTGTAAATGAAGGAGGTTCTGGGCCTTGACAATTTAACAGTTTGCTGAGACAGTGGTGTCCCTTTCTTACTGTGATTTTCATGCTGGAAAGAGCTGTAAAGTCTGGATGAGTAGCTTTCTGTTTTGTAGACATATCACAGGCTCAAGTTACATTTAGAAGCAGTTGTTCCTCTAACTGTAAATTTAAGCATTTACTCCATGAGATGAAATTATATTTCCTGCCTTTGTAGAAACCATAGAACACTGTGAAAAACCTAATAGTCAGCTTGAGATTGGGGTTTATGCAGTGTTGAGATCTAGGGGATGTGAGTGGCGCGACTTAGGGCTGTTTGTCAATTTCATTTGCAAAGTAAGAGGTCAGTCATGGTAGGTCTGTTGCAGATGGAGGCTTTTTGGCTTTTTGATGATTGCCAAGGGTAAAATGCCTTAAAGCGCCACTTCCTAACATAGGGGAGACTTTTGAAATAGATGTGGATTTGCTTTCTAAAGCTGATGGGCAGACCAGTAAGGCTGAAGCTAGATAGGATAGTGGTAGTAAGGTTTTGATTTTGACATGGGTGGACTGAAAAGTAGAAGGGTGGAAAAAGTTTTTAGGAGGGTTTTCTAGATGAAAAATTGACATAAGGAAATCAGCTTCTAGAAAACTCAGCTATAGATATAGTCATCACTAACATGTAAAAAATACTGATGGCTAACAGTGGCTCCATTTGGGGAGGGCAGCTCCTCGTCAAGAGGTGTCCAGAATTCAGATTTTTGGCTTATGAAGACCAGTGCCTTATCCATTGGCGCAAAATTTACCCTTCTTTTGATGTTATTTCTGAGAAATGACAGCATGGTTAACATCAATGATACTTCTACCTACCCCACTATCTTTCCTAACATTTTCTCTTCTCTTTGGCGCATTTGAACTAGCAGCCTTTTGACAATGTATATTTTTTCTTTTTGCAAAATGAACCTATCTATTTCTACTCTTATATCTGCCGGGAGTTCAGATTAAGCTGATGAACTCCTTCATTACTCTACCTATGCTAGATCAACTATCAAGATTAAGCAGTTTGACAGGATTTCATTCTCTAATCTACAACATGAAATTTAAAATGATCAAATCAGGATTAGGCAGTCTGATTTGTCATGCATTTGCGGCATAAAAGACAAGCTGCACACAAATGTTATTTTGCAACAAAAGGAAACTAGATAAGCGGGGCTAAGATATACAATGTGTTTTTCATCCCTTGCTTCTCTCTTTGGTTCTGTTTTAGGCATGTGGAACCAGAATCTCTCCCTAATCTAAGCTCTGTGATAAGTCAATCTTACACAATGTTGACTATCTTGGCACTCACAAACTTATCAGCAAATAAATTTAAACATGCTCAGCTATGATTAGGCTAGATAGCTGAACAAGACATTGAAGTACTAGTAGCGGCATTTAGACTTGCTCGCTTTCTGAAGGACTATTTTTTGGAACATGGGGCTTTACTACTGCTTTTTAGAAACTGCCCTCTTTTTCTACTTTTTCTTCAAACAAACTATAAATGAAAAAGGTGCTCACAAGACTGAGCTTATTTTCTACAGTTGTTTATCTATTCTATCTTATAACATACACTTGGTGAACTCTTCTTTCCAATGCAACCAGTCAAGTAGATGCTCACATGGGTCATTCTGGTTTAGTTCTTTTATGATGCAGAAATAATGAAAAGGCCACTCCCACTTGGTTTGTTTTCGGACAGTAGTGTGTAAGTTTTTCCCCATTCTAGGCAGCAAATTATTCATGATAGAACCCACTACTCCTTCAGACTTCTCAAGGAAAACAACAAATGGATCTTGGAATAATATCTGATCTAGAGGATTTGAGATATAGGTTTCATTTAGGATTATTCTTTCAGACTTCTCAAGGAAAACAACAAATGGATCTTGGAATAGTACCTGATCTAGAGGATTTGAGATATAGGCTTCATTCAGGACTACTCTTTCTTCCACTTGACTATATTTGGGACTCTCCCGGTAAAGCAACTCTTCCCCTTGCTCATGATCACTGGAACTGTCAGACTCATCATATATTGCAGTGTATTTTTCAATCCAAGCTGATGTGTTTTGATAGGGCGGGCTGGAAACTGTGTGAAGGTCATCAGGTTGATGGGCAGGGATACACTTTGACAGTAAATTATCTTGAAAGGATAGTGTGACAACTCCCATGTGTTTATCAACCTCTACTTCTTCATCTGCAATTTGTAACTCAATGGAACTTGGTGGCTGCAAATCTGGAGTTAAGGAAGATTCCATGTCCAAAATGATTTCTTCAACTATTTCAGGAAAAGGCTTCTCATTTACAACCTGCTCGAGGATTTCATCATTTTCCTCAAACTCATCATCAAAGCTGAAAAACTGTTGATTTCCAATCATGTGCATGTTATCTCTGACGGGCTGGAGTGAAGTAGAGCAAAGAGTCTGAGACTATTCACTTACTTCTAAACTCTCAAGGTTATCCTCATGAGTGTCATAGATGACCGGTAATGGCTGCTTACTTTTCTCAAATTTATGAAACTGAGCTTCCTCCCAAAAATCAAAAACTGAGTTTTCTGCAAAGTTAGCTTCTGTTTGGAAATCATCATCATAATCAAAATATTGATCAAACCTTGGAAAATCATCATTATAATTAATCTCATCAACCATGCATATTGGACTATCAGACTTATTTTCTTCAAATTGATTTACAAATCTACTTTCTGACTTATGATATGCAGGATTAACAGGAGAAAGATCAGAGAAGTTTTGGTTATTAGTTTCTGCATCTAATAACGGAAAATGCATTTCTGATGGTTTGAGAGCTTCTTCCTTTTCCATTATCTGCTTGTTTATATCACTTTCATTGTATAAGATAAAAGAATCTAAATTGGAATGAGTGGAATAAATGGGAGTATTGTTTTCCATGACTGCTTTAGGCATGAGGTTATGGGAGGTACCAGAATCTAACATGGCATTATGTAATATCTTGTCCCGTATGTTCAGGCTCACATAGGAAGGAGAAACAGATCCTTCTTGGTATTGACCTTCTATTTTCGGGCCGAATAAGAGCTTGGGTTTGTTTTCAGTTAGATTTAAAGTATCTGCCTCGCTCCCTATGTCAAAAAATTTGAAAATTTGAGATCTATACCTATCTACAGTTATTAGCTCAGTAAGGGGTATGGTAATTTTTATTTCAGAAACTTCCCCTTCAAAACTAAAAGGAGTTTGTAGTTTGGGCAAATTTGTTTCAGCTTTTTCGGACATGACCTTTTCTATGCTCTTAATTTGCTGACTCTGATTCGGGACTTTGTTTGACACCGTTACTTCGGGGGTTTTTGTAGAGGTGCTAAGAGTATCTGAGCTAACACTTGTTTGAATAGCTTTATCCTTGTTTTGGTCAATTTTCTTGGCCATAATTTTGTTGCTATCCATGGCTTTTTTAGGGATGGTGTCAGAGGTTTTAGCAGTGTCAGGGATACCCTTCTTGGAGTGGTCTTGGTTTTTTCTGCTTCTAAGGTTATACTGCCTATGAGCTTCTATAATGGCATTCTGAAAATCTATGGCAGGATCTTCGAGATCTTCATAGTCGGTTTCGTCTTGACTTGGGGAGCACAACTCTTGCTCTTCTGCTGTGAGGTAAACCTTACTCTCGTTATCAAAACCTATGAGTTTCCAATGATTTTCATCAATGGGTGCGGTATCCTTATTCTCTTCATCAACATAATTCTCACTGAAGGATGGTCTAATCTGCTGATCATTTCCTCTTGGTTTATTTTGAGACTGATCTTTTCTAAAGCCTTGTTTCCGGTTTTGAGGGTTTGGTTGGTTGTCCCTAGGAGGCGCTTTTTCACTCCTTTTTTCCCACATCTTTGTCATGGATTTTATCAGGCCATCTATTCTAGGATCTAGGGAAGGAGATGAAGTGGAGACCTTATCTCTATATGGGACTTTTCCTTCTAATCTAGTCCTGGCTCTTTTTTCTGCTAAGTTGGCTTATGTTTTTATGGCTATTTGTTGCATTTCCTCTAGGGTAGGGGGATCCTTGTCTCTCAGATGATATGTCATGTCTGGATCAAAACCCTCGGGGAATTTTTCCAAGACTAAACCGAGTGGGGGTTTGAAGTGAGGTGGGAGGGCGTTATACACATTGTTGAACCTAGTGCGGTATGCCTGGACACTTTCCCCATTTTCCATTTTTAGGTTGTTATATTCTGACAGGATTTGAATAGGGTTCCTTCGGACTTCCCACTTGTTCGTGAAGACTTGGCAGAGTTCTAGGATGTTGTGGATGCTGTTTGGAGGCAAGCTTTTAATCCATGTTTTGGGTTCTCCACCCAGGCTTTGGGCGAATATTCTCATTCTGACGGTTTCGTCGTGTACTTCCATGTATTCAAAAGCATCGCTAATCCTACTTACATGCTGTTGGGCTGTGGTGGTGTCTTCTCCGGTAAAGTGTGGGATTTTGTCTTGATAGTTATTTGGGAGAGGAGCCAAGGGCGGTGGCAACACCAAAGGTGCGTACCAGGCTGCCATGACTGGAGCTAATGGATGATGTACAAGATGAGGACTAGTAGGCTGAAATGAAGTGGTTTGAACAGTGGCGGTTTGACCAGGTGTGGCGGATGAACTTGGACTAGTGATCTGGTTTTGAGCAGATCTGGGATGATAAGAGCCAAACTGATAGAGAAGCTGGAAATCAGGAGGGGTAGTGGGTGAAGCTTCTCTAATAGGACCCTGTGGTGGGTCTAGGGGTTCAAGATCGTCAAATTTTATCTTACTATATGATTTGCTTCTGGGAAGAGTTTGTGATGACTCTAGTTCCAAAGGTGAATCTAGTAGGATAGTGCGATGTTTAGGTACAGATCTTGCTCTACGGATGGATCTACCAGTAGCTAGATGGTCAGTTTCAGAAGCTTGCCACATAATCTTTTCTGGGTCATCTACTATGATAGGGGGATTTGGGTCTGGATGGGCTCTGGTATTGATTCTTCGTGAAGCCAGATTTTAGATCCAGAGTTTAGAGAGAATGGTATTGGTGAATGTTCTGAATGAGTGGTTTCTCTAAAGTTCTACTAAGGTGAAGGATGGTAAAAATAAAAGGGATGGATTAGTGGAGTCGCCAGGTGGAACTGGGTTGTTTTTGTGAAGACATCTATGGTCCACCACCAGTAACGAATCTGGGAATGTTTTTGGATTTTCTGAGTTTATGTGCAGCCTATGGTTTGTTAAAGTATTCTAGACTTGTTTCAACACTTTGCTAGGGTGATGAGAACAAAAAGAGTTTACTCTAAAAATGGGTCTATGGACTGCTTGCCTGTTTAAGTATCTAAAGGACAAAAGAGTCTATAAGAGTTTGCTAGACTATCATGTACTCAGTGTCCCACCATCTCCCACTATGTTAGTGAGCGATGTGATAGGTCTATCAGATAGTAACCTAGAGTTTGATAAAATAGTAAGGCCTACTAGATGTTAGTGGAGTTGCCAGGTGGATTATCAGTTTGTTTTGACATATACTTGTATGGTCCACCACCAATACTGTCAAAAGCCAATCTAAGGGAGTTTTTTGTGGTTTTTTCTGAGTTTTATGTGCAGCCTAGGATGTAAGAGTGTTATAAACCTGATTCATTACTTTGCTAAGATGGTGAAACAGAGAGTTTACACTAAATGGTTCTTAAGGCTGATCGTTTAAGTTAAAATTTGAAGGACTTAAGGAGTCTATAAAAGTTTGCTAGACTATCATGAACTCAATAGGTCCCACCGTGATCGCCATTATGTTAGTGAGGCGATGAGGTGGCTCACTGGTAGGTAGTCTTGAAAATAAGGGACTTATAGAGTTCTAAGGTGTCCTTAGATTGTCACTAACTCAAAGTCCCACCGTGATCGCCATTATGTTAGGGTCCCGTGATTTGGCCAATTGGTGAGCCAAATGACGATGTAACATCAAACCAAGCTTTGGAGCCCAAGGACCTAGCCTTCCTGGACTTAGAGAGGGCTCTCTCTATATGTGTAAAAGATGTCGGTATGTTCGCTTATAGTGTTCTGATATTAGGCTAGTTATGAAGTGAGTTTTTTGATTTTTGGTTTTTTAGTTTGTGAGGGATAAAACTGATCGAAGATATAAAAATGGATAACAAGAAGTCAGATCAATTGGGCTATGGGGTCAAACAGGTCAAGGAAGCTATCAGATGATGATGTAAGGCTGCTGTAGGGCCGATTTGATTCACGGTAGAAGGGATCTTTGGGCAAAATGGGGTAAATGAACATCAAGTTTGTGAAAAATGAGGGATTTCAAGTGTAATTAGTTGATAGCAGACATAAACATGTTATAGCAAGCCATTAATCATGCTAAGTGTAACTATGAGCTAATTAATACATAGAAATCAAACATTCCAGCCATGCATAGAAGTATAAGACCCTCTAACTTTGGGAAATGGCTATCAGACTTTGGGGAAAACATAGAAGAAGGACTAACAACTCATAAAACTATGCCGGAACGCATAAACATAGTTTTTAAGTTATTGGGCACTTGGACAAACAAGCTTTCATAGTTTTAGGCAAAGGGCTAGATCGGGACTAGGCCTCCTTGGTTCAACAAGATGATAAGCTAATCAGTCAAAGAGATAGTTTTATGGAAAGAACTATGGACAATCATAGGTAGGCAAGGCACACCATACATCCTACTCAAGATACATAGAACTTATGAATAAAACTAGCAACAATACCTTAAGTTACTAAAGAGCAGTTAAGAATTCTTTAGTATAACTAAGGAAGAAGAAAACATAAAGCTATGAAGATTCAGGAACTTTGAGGTGCCTCCATGGGCATATCTCAAACTTAATCTCTACTGATCTATAGCAGCAAGAAGCATGTATCATGAATGAAAACTAGAAGACAACAACAAAGCAAGAAACACTATACCATTCTACCATGTCATGGAATCCATCACCAATCCTTCATCATTCATCAAAAGCATCCAAGAGGTAGTCCAAAAATCATAACACAAATATGTTCTTCAAAGCTCATATGACCAATATATTGATTCTTCTCTCAAGTTTAGCCTCTATTTTACAATGAAACCCATGGAATAAATAGGCTTGAGGAAGGAAAACCTCATGGAGCAACTAGCTATCCCATTGGCCAAGTCAAAATATCTAAACTTGTCCTTGAGGCTTTGCAAAGCCCAAGGCACAAAATATCCCATAAAATATCTAAAAAACTACTAAAAACAGAAATTATATTGACTTTACATCATTTCCCAAGGATAAAAATAGCTTAACGCACATTTGGGAAAAGCAGATTTTTGAGGTTCAAAAATTACAAAAATACTTCATATTTATGCCTGAAAAAGGTCCCCTGACTTGCTGGAGGCAATTGACAGCCTTCCCGATGTCGAAACGAGTCTCATGATAGCTCGTTGGAAAGCCCTCTATGTCTACTTTCTGGCACAACTGAAATCATCTCAATCTGATGCCTAGAAGTCCTCCAAAACTGTACCTGTGTGTAAAAAACCAGGAAATAGCAGACTGCTGATATGGCGGGCAGAATGTGCAAAAAGAGGGCATTTTTCGCCAATTTGAGGGGGCGAATGATCTCCAAATGCTCTGAAAATCGCTGGGGACCTGCTCATAGAATTATGGCATCCATTGGTATCATCCTTCTCCTTTGACAAATCTTCAAACTGAAATGGCGAATTTATGAGTTTTCGACCAAAAACCCAAAAAATGCCAAAAAACAAAAAGTTGTCGAAATGGGCCCAAACTTGGCACATATGACCCTCAGGGGTCCATAGCAACATGCTCCGAAGCTGAGGCCAAAATATCAAGGGCTGATATGCTTTTCTCCTCTTTTCCTGCCGGGCGCTTCCCCTTTGCCTTCTTCAATTTCTCTTGGACTGCCTTTAGTTTGCGCCTGGCAAACTGATTCAACTTCTGAAAGTGATGAGTCCTATTCCTGCAATTTAGATTTCCTGCTTTCGCCTTCAAGCTTCATTTCAAGTGTTTGTTAGCCTCTTTCAAGCCATGCCTCTTTTGTTTTTTTCAATTTCTCGTCAAAAGAGGTAGAGTGAGGGGAAAGGCCTGGAGATGGGCTTGTTCTTCGCGTTTCGCTTGAAGGCTCTTTAAGTCTTCATAGTCCTAGGCCTCTTCCGCCTAGGGCCGGTCTTCTCTTTCTTTCCCTAACAATCAAACCCACCAATGAGTTCTTCTACTCCTGCTTGCTCTCTTGAAGTACTCATCTTTATATTTGATCACCCGTGTCGCATGAATGTAGCTTGTGTGAACATTCATCCTCTGCTTGTTTTGAATTCTAAGAAGTGGTTGAAGTTCCTCGCCCCTCGCTCTTTGAAGATCCTCCTCTAATGCCTCAATTTGTCCCTCTTTATGAATTAGAAGGTTTTCAAGAAGGCGGGCCTCATTATCACTGTCATCGCTTTGGATAGGGATGACATCTGGTGCACCTCCATGCTTTGTACCCTTTCCAACTTTGCTTTTCCCTTTGAAAGCCAATCTTGCACTTTTCCTCCTTGGCATGCTAGAAGGTGCCCTTTTGGGCAATTTCCTCTTGCTAGGAACAACCTTTGTCACTGTTAGAGTGGCAGCCTTAGACCCACTTTTCCTTGCTGTGCTGAGTTTTGTTCTTTTGGGAGAAGGAGAAACAACTGATTTACCTTTGACATCTTCCCCCGAACTTACCGCTTCTTTTGAAAAAGTACAAATTGGGGTTCACTGCTCACTTTGTCGCTCGATTAAAAGGAATTACAGTTGTTTCATCTCAATGCTTTGTCTAATTGGTGGCCTGCAAGGTGTCTCAATTTCGTCAACTCGTCGTTCTTCCTCTTGTACTCCGCCGTTCATCATTTTTTGTATTTGTTGCTATCCTTCATCTTCCATCTCTGCTGATCTTCACCTTCTATTTGGCTGCGTTGTTCCTCATCTTCATCTACACAGTTCATCTTCTATCTATCGTTGGTGCCACTACCCTCTCCTTCTCCCTGACTTGTTGGTCGGTCATGTAGTCATTCTCGAGCCTTCTAGGAGTAGGCCTGACAAAGGTGACTAAGGTGGATAGCCGAGTGGGAGACACATGGAGAGGAGGAACAATAGAGAAATCTGGATGGCTGATGAATAAATCCCATGGAACCTCTTTCTTCTGTAGCTGGTATAGGAAGATAATCTTGATCAAAGAATGATGAAAAAGGGAAGGGATTTGCAGAGGTGGGGCCTTCTTTTGGACAGTAGATGCCATTTTCTCTATGCTCTTGAACAAAAAGTAAGGGAGGTTTAGTTGCCTGCTTCTAGTAAAATGCATCAATAATCGGACATGGTAGGCATAAATTCGATCAAACCGCCCTTCACAAGTGAAATATTTCATTATGACTTTCATAAGAGGAGCATAGCTGTCAAGGAGATATGAAAAAGGGAAAATAACAGTGAAAGCCTCTCTATGCTCAGGCTTGATGAAAGGCTTGTAATCTTCTCAGTCAAGATGAGCCTGTTTGAACCATTTTTCGCCATGATACGGAATCTTGGTGGCCTTGGACACATACCTTGGAGAAATTTTGAAATCAAGACCCGCCACTTGGAAATGTTTTTCTTTGAATCTCAGGGCGCACAAGTGTGTTAATGGTGAAAAACTCTTGACTTCTTCTATCTTTTGGCAGAAATCTAGGCAGCCTACTTCATGGAAGTTGAAAAGGACAGATGGATGAGCATTAATCTCTTCTGTAGATATAGGCTCATATCTTTTGTGCGGACCGCTCCTGTTGTCTTGCCTTGGAGGCATTTTGGCCTGAATATGCTTTGGAAGAGACAATCTGCCTCACTGTGTGTAAAATGCCCTGTTGGAGTCAAAATGTGTCAATGTACTGCTTTGACAGATAAACAATGTGATTTGGATGGTTTGTAACAAGTTTTTTATAATACACAACCTCTGCTCTCTTTTAGAAAATGACCTTCTACCTTGAATATACCTCAGCCAGGCAGATTTCTCAATAGGACACCATATAGTAAAAAGGAGGCAGACTGCTGGGTAAATTTCCTGTGCATAGTGTTAAGAAAACACTTTTTCTTGTGAATTTTCAAGAGATCAATCAACACATCTATGTCTGTGTCTTCAAGGTAAAATTCAATCATTTAAAAACCTGCTCTTCAGAAAGTGGCCTTCCACCTTGAAAATATCTCAGTCAAGAACTTCTCAGTAAGAAATAATACATTGAAAAGAAAGGCAGATTTCTTAGGAGGAGTTTGCTATGAGAAGTGCCAAAATCACCTCGTCCTTGTGAGTTTTAAGATGTCAATCAATACACCTGTACCTCTGCTTCAAGGTAGAATTTCAATCATTAACAACCTGCTCTTCTTGGAGTGAAAATAAAACAACAGACTTGTGGATATGCAGTCAAACTTTAGTGTAGGTATACAGTCACTATATTTCTGAACAAGGTAACAGATTTTTTGGAAAATGCCTCAAAAGGTTTCAACAAGGCCTGCAAGAGTCTTTACTTTGCAAAATAGGCAAGACCTTCTACCAATGTAACACCTCTGGTTATGTTAGAGAAACCTTTAGTTTGGATGGATAACAACTTCAATAAGCTTGAAAAACAAAAGGCAGTCAACCAACAAACACAGTGAATACTGTCCCTTTGTGAGAAGCGTGTGCAACCTTCCCCTGTAGCTTCAACCTATAAATTTCTGCTTGATCAAGAACCCTTTCTCCTACTAAACTTCATTGTTCTCTATATGTATGTCACTCCTTTAAACAGAAACATACTCCTAAATTTAACCCCGGTGTGAGCATACAGGCGAATTCACAGTTAGAACAGAGGTAACATATTTTTAGGAAAGCTCCAAAAGCTTAAGCAGAGGCTGTAAGAGTTTCCCTTTTTCAAAATAATCAATGGCCTTTTTCAATATGGAATATCAGTCACCTTTGGAAGAATGCCTTTATGACTTCTGAAAATCCACTTGGCAGTGAGGTTTTTAAGAATAGAAAAACAGTCACAGAGTATATAGTGAACAATTGTCCTTTCGGTGGTTGAGTAGGGTAACTTTGTCCTTTGGTGTTTTTGAAGAAACAACACACCCTTGCTCTTGAGTAATCATAAGGTGAAAACACAAATCTTTTAACTTAATCACAGTTTCCTTCCCGTGGGAGCCTTAAAATAACACATTCAGCATCTTATCTCAGTTTTTACACTTCGAGACCTCACACAGCAAAAACACTGTTTTTTCAGCTATGGTTACAAGGTTTGGAAGTTCTGTGCGCTATGGTATGAGGATTTTGGAGAAGTTTAACACATGGTTCTCTCTGTAGGCACTCTTAGTAGTGTATCTATCATTCAGCACAGCTTCATTAGGTCAAACTTGAAAATTTGTCCCAACCCTTACCCTCACACCACAGTTTGATTTAAACCTTCATGTCACTTAGCAATTTTTTAAACCGAGGGGGAAAAACATGTGAAAATACCTCTAAACTTGATGGGAATCTCTTGTCGAGAGCCGGGGATAGCTCTGGAAGTCTTCGGACCTGCGTGGCACTCTTCAGGGAAAATACGGCGCGCACAAAACAGTGTCAGGTGGCTCTGTCGGGTCGGGCAGGCGCCGTGTACAGGCGTGTCGCACTATTGTACAGGCGCGTCGCGCGTACACTGGCCGCCTGTGCAATCCTTCCGCCAGGCACGTCGCGCGAATTTCCAGGCGCGTCGCTCGGCCACAAACGAACAAAAACTCTTTGAAATTGCTTGAAAACTGTTTTGATGTCTGAGAATTTCGGAGGCCAACTTCAACTTCTTGCTTGGTGCATTGAAAATGGATGCTTGGACCTCTCCCCACTTCTTTAATATGTCAACCCCAACGGTCTTAAAACTTTGAAAAGTAACCTTGGCGTTCAGCTCCGTTTTTGTTTTAACCTTTGTAATGTTGCCTTGGTGTATCTCTTTGACATTTGAAATCGCATTGGCTTGATTTGTGGGGTACTCCCTTTTTGAAATGATTTTGGCCACAGAGTTTTATATGCCCTTTAAAAAATGTCAATAAAGTTTTCAACTCCTTTTCAAAGAAAACAAACACAGTTTTTCTCGAAAGGCCAGAACTTTGTCTATTTATGCACAGGTGTTCGAAAGGTGATTTCCAATTTTGTTCCTTGGGTGACACTTTAACACCGAACTTCAAATTTTGAAAAATAACTCCATAACCTTCATATCATCTCTGCCACTGTTTTTAATGATGCTGGTGATATTTATGAAGTAAGGTAACCCTTCTTTAAAACTGTCAGGAAAATACCTGAATGCTAATTTGTTTCTGAAAGGACAGGGTTTTGCATTGTCAACTTTATTTGACAACCCCAGAGTTTACTTGCTTCTTCAACCTTTTCTCTTTTGCAGGTGCCCACATTGCAGCTGATTTCTTTTCATGCTTTCCAAAGTCTTCAAAACCCAGATGATGACTTGTGATAAAATGTCATGACTGTTCCTTGCTTTGAAGAAATGCCTCCTCCTTTTAAGCTTGGTTTGACAGACTCCTGTAGGTGTCTTTTGACAGTAAATGCAAAAATACAATTGTATTGACTTTTAAGTTCAATCATCCTCTGCCTACAGAAAAAGAAGGAATTCCCTTTATAATTCTTTTTCACTTGGATTGTAATAGTGAAGCGCTTCATGGGTTTTGAGTGCTGCCCAGAGCTAATAAAACTTATTGCCAGAAACTCTGTCTTAATCTGCTGATGGTTATTTGATGAGCAAGCTTTGACAAAA
>JAXQQM020079645.1:0-16321 GCA_034641835.2 Pinus albicaulis
ACCTAGAGATTTTTTTGAGTTTTCAGCTGCCAGCTCAGTATTTCGCCTATTTTGGACCAGTTTTGCCTATGGATAGAATTCTTGGGTTTTATGATGTAAATTCATGTTTGGCATGTAATTTTGGCTTGTTTTTATCTCTTCTAGAAGATTCACTCTCAAAAGAGTAAAAAATCATGTAATGGATCAGTTTCCACTCTTTTAGAGGCAAGTTGTTAGCTGCCTAGATTGTAGTTCCATGATTAGAATTGGTTGAAACTGATCCCTGAAGAGGGAATTCGACCCCTAGAGGTTGGGAAAGGTGTTAGAGTGATATATATATTGTAATTTCTCAATCATTTTCAGAGGTTGGAGAGGTTGGACTCTTGGGATACCTTTGATATCATTGTACATACTTTTCATATTTTGGCTAAGGAAAGATCAGGGGTTTTGCGGCACTTGTTGGGATCCTTGTGGTGTTCTGTTCTTGATGGTGTTTCTTCTTTGTTTACTGTAAGTTTCTTCATGTTTAATTTATGCCATCCTTTCATTATGCTTCTGAACTAAATTGAATGAGTGAATAAGGTTGAATCCATTGTTTACAGTGCTTGGCCTTTGAATTCAGTTAGTTCTATATGTTTTCAGCTGTTTGGAGAGGATCCAAGTTCTTCTTTGCCCTCTTCAACTCCTCGTCGGTCTAATCTGTCCATATATCCAATCAAAAGCATCAAGACATTCACCTACCTCGCCCCAACTCGAAATCTGCAAAGGTCTGACCTTATCCCCGGACCCAAAATTTGTTTTTCCCATTTCTCCAGCGAAAACCCAAAAATCAAAAATCAAACATACCTATCTCTTTACTAGCCTAAAATCAGTTCCTATTGTAAGTCATCTCGCATCCTATTTCTCATTTTATCGAGATTGACGGAGAGAGCCCTCTCCTGTCCTCGTAGGGCTAGCTACGAGGCTGAGCGTGGTTTGATGTAGCCTTGAGTTTTACTTCATTTCAGCCTGAGGTAGATTTGAGTGCTAACAGTACTTTTAAACCTAGTCTGCTTTCAGTCAACACCAAGGGAAACTTTCAGAATCTGCCTTTGGAGAAAAGAATATAGGAATCAGGGCAAACCATATCTTCTCTAGTGTAACTTTAATAGAAAATAATGGAAATAACATTCGAGAACAATGTTTGAGAAAACAAAAGGACAAGGGAACGCCAACATTCCTAACTGTTTAGACTGTATTGAATCATTCTTAAATAAACAAATCTGAAGAAAACATTAAGATAAAGATTTCTCAGCCAGAGAAGGTTACTGCTATACAGAAAATCCTAACCCTGTTTAAACTGTTCTTTACAGAGGGAAAATGAACAATATGGCATACATAGAAGGAAAACGACTAACAAAGAAAGAAGCACTTCACCAGTGATAAAGACCAGGATCCCAAGAAACAGCTTTTATATTGATGTCAAACCAGTTACAATCTTCAAGTCCAATGTTTCAGTTCAGCAATCATCTTCACTATTCAACCTAACTACTCTAGCACAAACAGAGCTTCAAGGGCCAATGAACACTATGTACAAATAGAAGTCTCGAGCTCAAGTGTATTTCAAAGTTCTGCAACCAACAATTTCTCATCTTCTTCTGAGGCATTTATAGAAGAATGAGGAGGCGATCTAAGAAAATATCTCTCAGGATAATTAATACAGGTTCAAGACTTCTCGGCCCTTTGAGGGGCTCGAGAGAGAAATTTACAGGTGGATCACTGTATTAACTTTTTACAATAAATATCAAAGCTCGGTGGGAGCTTTATTTTGACTTTGGGGCTCTGTGTAATGTGGGGAGTAACTTCGGCAGATATTTATTCATTGGTTTCCTTGTAGAAATAACTTCTTGGCGATGCTGGAGGCAGATATTTCTTCGAGCAATAACTTCGGCCTCTGTTCTGAATTGTTTGTAGGTTTTCCTTTAAACTATGTTTTAGATTGGGGATTAGGCTTTTGATAACTGTCTTAGCCGTAATCCCCATAAAAACTGTCTTCGATCTTCATCTGCTGTGCTCTGTCTTCAAAACTGATACTCTTTAACTGTGTTTGAATTAAAACAGTGTCTTGTCGATGTGCAGGGCCGCGCAGGGCTCTTTAGGTTATCAATGCCCATGAAACATCGATAAATTATTTGATACAGAGCCCGTGAACGGTTCTTTTTAGAAAGCCCGAAGGCACAGGAAAAATCTTTCCCAACCCTCAGCTCTCCTTCAATCTATAATGGAAAATTATTAAAACACCTACAAAACACAAAAACAGTTAAGAAATCCTGCGGAAATAGGTTTAAACTGCTTCAGATGGCGGGGGAGGAGCGTAGCCGTCGGATAAAAATATCTAACGGTGGAGATCGGCGCAAATCAGAAAAATGAGAGCGGGGAGAAGAAAATAAGGCAGGGTGGTTTTGGACCGTCCGATCTGGACACGTGGACGGTCCAGATCTAATCAGAGGATCTCAATCGGGGGTGGCAGAAAAGGGGATGTGATTGAAACGCAGCGATGCGATTAAGCGCTGGTCGTTGATCTGCAGATCAGATCAACGGTGGGAAACGAATCGGCGGGTTTTGAAATGGGGCAATACTTGCGATCAGAGGGAATAAGGACCATTGGATAGGCGGGAAATGGATGGCCCAGATTTAATCGGAGGATCGCAATCGGGGGGGGGTCACACAACAGCATGCGATTGAGAGCTCAGGAGCTGAGTACTTGATTCTCCATCACTGTGGTGGAGTAATTTCTAATGTGGCCGGGAGGCGAACATCGATTTTCTTCACAATCACCATTTGAATGCTTTGAGGCAACAGTGGAAGTGGTAGTTGAGGAATCAATTTGCCTCGATGTGTATGTGGAGGTCATCTGCTAAAACACTTTAGGTTTTCTTTTAAACTGTGTTTTATATTGGGGATTAGGCTTTTGATATCTGTCTTAGCCGTAATCCCCACAAAAAATGTCTTCAATCTTCATCTGCTGTGCCGTGTCTTCAAAACTGATACTCTTTAACTGTGTTTTGAATTAAAATAGTGTCTTGTCGATGTGCAGACCAGCACTGGGCTTTATGGCATCAATACTCATAGAGTACTGACGAAACATGAAATAGAGCCCGTGAATGGCTTCTCTCGTAATGAAACGAGGGTATGAGAATCGTCTATTCCCGCTCTTGGCATTTTTTTGTTATACAACTAGAAAACCATTTAGAAACACCGCATCAAACACAAAACACTAAGAAATCCCCCATGAAAATAAAGCTTAAAACTGCCTAGAGATGAGAGGATGAAATGTCTGATAAAACATCTAACAAAGGGAGATCTGCGTTAAACAGAAAAATGAGAGCTGGGAGAAGAAATAAGGCTGGTGGTTTTGATTCGTCCGATCCGGGACACGTGACGTCCAGATCGACCTGGAGGACCTCAATCAAAGGGGTAAGGTGGCATGCAAGGACAAACGTGAAATGGCAGTATTGAAGCGCTGGTCGTTGGATCATGACTAGATCAACTGGCTGATTGAATCGGGATCGACAATTCCGGGGCGCAACAAAATGCATGCGATTGAAAGTTTGCGATGCGGTTGAGCGCAGGCCGTTGGATCAAAGGACTAGATCAACGGTGGACAATGGAATCGGGGAGAAACCCTTGTATTTTATATAAAACCCGAACTTTTGAAATAAACAAAGGTTTTTTATGGATCGGGGTGGAAAAACATATATATAAAGCGGACAGGCGCCCGACTGCGGGGCCTTTGGATGTATGAAAATTGATAGGCTCGGGGATTTATATATAATAAGGGCCTAATCGCAATCGGAACTGCGGGCCTGGTCTTTCCGATCAACCCATTGAAATTTCCCCGATTGCGATTGCGCGATCGGTCTTTTTGATCTAACCATTTTATATTTAACATGTGACTTTGGCTCATTAAATCAAAACTTTGGAAAAGAGGGTTTTTGTAATTTACAAAGGAAAAATGGGTCGGAAATGAAATATTCACAAGGTTTAAGCGCCGAGGGCGGGCTCAGGGTTATATGAAAATAATATGATCGAGGGTCTTAAGCAGCAAGGCTAATCGCAATCGGAACTTTTTGAGTATGGCAAAGACTTGCGTCTTTGATTCTTTCCGATGCGATTAGCACCTTAACGTATTAGCAAGTGGTTCCAGACCAAAAGCGTATGGTGGGGAAGTGGTTTAGGGCTTAGCCCAAGGGGCTTAGGTCCATAGCAATGAAACTTTGTTTTTTATGAAAAATTTCAAGGTTTTAAATGGATTTGGGGGTTTCGGCACAGCTCAAAAAGAAGTTTTAAACCATGTCAAGAGGATTTTCATGAATGGAAGGAGAAACTTATGAAAAGTAGGGAAATAATATGGAGAAAAGGGGGAGTAAATGAAGGTTAGTTATGAGTGGGAGAAAGGGGAAAAATGATGGTTTCTTCAGCAGTTTATTACAGGAAATCAACAGAATTAATAGGGAAAGTGATGAAGATTTTGGACAGAGGCATGAGGCCTACAAGGAGTCTTCGAGAGCCAACAAATTTTAGTAATAAAAAATTGTTCCTTGAAGGCTCAAAACAGATTTAGCCACCTTTTGGTATAACAAAATATTATAGGTGGCTACTGTATGGAAAGGGGTTTTGACCGTTATCTTGTTCCCTCACCTTAAATGGGCGGTTAATTGTCTATCCTAGTAAAGTGGGACCAGCCCTAATGTCCCAATGGGTATAGCAAGGGCACTACTTGGGAGGCCCTGATTGAGATAGTGTAGTCCCATTTATCCCTATTCCATACTTACCAGATTTCACCATACATTATGAACCCTTATTCCACTTCCACGCTTCATGTTCAACTAACAATTGGTTCTCTAGGATTTGGCACCCGTACATCCTTATACCTGGATCGGGCTCGAAACTTGGCCCTGGTAGGTTGATGCATCTAAAAGAATAAGAAAAAGCATATGATGGCCATAAGAAAAGGAAAATAAAAAATATCAAATATGCAAAAGATGATCGGGGCAGGCACATTAGCATGTAGGAAAAATCCTAGCATGACCTCTACCTCACTCATTACGGCCATCACCCAACTCGTGAGCACATGTTTCTCTTTCACATTATGAAAAGGAACCCTTGAATGTCATAACCCCTTATGGGCAGTGAACTGCCTCATATTTGAGGGGGTAATAACTATTGCACATCATATAAAGCAAGCTCTAATCCTTTGAACTACGAGTAGTAGTACAAAGAATAATCAAGAGAAAGTAAAAGTCACACAAGAGGGGTGCAAAAACAAAGGTCGAGCTAGTAATTCAAACATCCATGATTTCTCCCTCCTTACATCTATACACTCAAGATGAGGATCCTCGTCATGTTTTTCCCTTTGACCATGGCGCTTGGCCATGAAGTCTTTTCCCCTTCGTTCCACCATTACTATTCACCGACACTTATCAATTGAATGGTGAACCGGGGAAATGCTACTTCCCCTTAGGGGCTAGAAGCACCTAATAAGGTTGTCCTTCAACGACTCCTAGCTAGGGAGGTAACACAATTATGAGATCAAGATCCTAATTTTGGAAGGGAAGCCTTATTTGAAATGTTACAAAGCCCATTACTTTCAAGTTTGGTTCACTTAGATGAAAAAATTATTATTGTACCTAATCATTTGTTTTTTACTCGACTTAATGATGTGATCATTAAGTTGTTCCATAGCCATGACCAGGGAAACTTATTTGGGGCTCAGGCCTTCAAATGAGCATATTGGAACCCACAAGTGGAGCATGGAGATCCATGGTACTCCACCCAGCAATAAAGCATCATACATACCCTTGGGCACCTCTAGCACTCACAACTTTTTGGCACTTTTCCCTACATTTGATGAGTTTTTGGATGATGCACCTAAACCAATCATGCCCCCAACGAGCTTGGAATTTCATGAGGGGTGGAAATTGATCTAGGGCCCAAATGCAGATGGTCCCACACCTTGATACATTTGAGGGCTAACACCCCCTTGTAAGCCCTCAACGTTGGAGCAGAGACATGCATTTTGGCCATTTGGAGACCCATTAGACCACAATTTGTTCCCCAAGATGCAATTTGGGGCCCATAGAGAGAGAGATTGACAAAAATTTGAATGCCAACCTTCACATCATGATTTTAGAGGGCTTATACTCCGCACTTGGCACCCTCAACCCTCAACACATGCCCCAGAGTGGCTTACACAAGAATGATGTCAGCAAAAGTTCCCTACAGCTCATAAGTGTGGGTAAATTATTGTGTTTTTGTCAAAGCTAGTAGGTTGGCTTATGACCTAACATGTCATTATGGCATTATAATTTTATTTTCTTTAGGGAATATAGGCTAAAAATAACATTAGTACTCCTCATATAAATATAGGAGATCAAATATTTGTAACTCATCATCACACACACTTGGGATTTCACCCTCTTGCATATTTCGGCCTTCTTGTCTTATGGAGTAAATTGGATCTATGAATGCATTATGAAATTTGGAGAAAATAGTTTCTCTTTATAGCTATTGTCTTGGATCAATGGATATAATTTCATGCATGTTATCTTGTAAGTGAGCTTATTCTTGAATACTTATTTTCTTCAAGTATGGAATATAATAAATCTAGGGTTTGTTATTTTGCCCTAATTTTTTGAAAATCTATTGAATAGAATCTAGATGTCATTATCAAATGCATTACTCATGAATAACATGTGAATGATAATCCTAATAGTGAACTTTAAGCAAGCTCTCCCATGAAATTCCTTGATCCATTGCATAGTTAATTGCTAGGGGTTTGGATGTTATGGCATCAAGAACAATGTGGTAAAAATCGACCTCAAGAATAAATTGGCAAGGGTACGAACATGGAAAAAGTCATTAAAGTCAAGAGGTTTTTGAAAAACTCAACAAAATTTTAAAAGTACAAAAATATTATTTTTTAGCATCTAAAGTATCCACAACATTAGATAAATGAATTTCCACATAAATATGAAAATAAAGCTAATATATAATATGTATAAGAAGTATAGTGCTACATCACATATAAATAGTGAATCAAGTCTTGAATCCTATGTCCTAACTCTGTTGCGACTCTCAAGAGTCAAAATATCAACAAAAAATATAATAAATGTATATCATGATTCATCATCACGATTCATCTATATGTCATAAACTAATCAATCATTGAATTCCTCTAACCCTTTTGTGATAATAGGGAATGTCTTTGCCTTTTCCTCTAGAGGAAAAAGGCCCTACCCTTGGGGCTACAAATGGACTTTGTAATCCTCTAGAAGAAAAAATAGGAGGTCGCCTTTGTCCTCTTATATTTCCCATCCTAGATGGTGTTGCATCCTCCTCTTCCTTATCCTATTCTACCTCTTGTTCCTTCTCCTCCTCCTCCTCTACCTCTCCCTCCCCTGCAGTTGCTACCTCCTCTGGATCCAATGCTTTTGGATCCACCTCTAACCAATCAAATATTGTGTCCATCATAGGCCTTAATCTCAACCCTAAATGCAGCAGTGGTATCAATATGGTCCAATAAGATGGCTTCCACATCAAGGGTTTTCTGAATTTATCTCACCCACAATCGAAAATTTTAGTAGACGTAGACCATGTCATTGAGGCATTGGGACTCCAACCGGTATTAGGGTCATAGATTGTCAAATACACTCCAGTTGCGCTCACACCTAGAGGAACTACAAGTTTGGATAAGCACTCAAATGGAAATCTTTTGGAGATGGGGTACTATGCCACCATAGCTTGTCCACCAAGCATATACAAGTTAAAATAAATAAGAGAAACATAAGAAAAAAGTTAAAACATTGAAATTCTAAACTTGAAGCAAATTATGAAGAGACGATGACTTATGAAATTTGAAAGTTGAAAGTTGAAACAAACTAAAGCCTACCTGGCATTTTGGTCGTCCTATTCTTAATAATCATGGTAAAATCAAATGTGCCACCTACCATCTTATATATCTCCATTTGTTTATAAATATCTTCGTGTTATTTCTCAAATGTCACCATCCTCTCAACACAAGTGAGGAATCCATCCATCACCTCGGCATCAAAAATGAAACTACAGGAATAAGAAAATGTGGGGTTGAAGTGGATACCTGTAGCATGAATGGAGCGATGGAGGGTATTGTTCCATCATTCATTAATCACTCTCCATACCAATTTTTGTTTCGTAAACCCCTTGTCCCACTAATTTTCATAATAGGCACAAATGGCTTATTTGGCCCTATCCATGGCCTCATAATAGTAGCCCATTGCGGGCTTGTCTCCATCAACCAACCAAAAAACCCTTACCAAAAGTTCAGAAATTGCACACACCTCCTCCACTCCTTCCCAAAATCTCTGATCATATGAAACTATTTTTCATATTCCCTCTCCCTCTGACTTGCGACTAACATATAAAGTGTGCCACTCTTGTGAAAGAAGCATGGTCTTCACATCCCACATAAATTTTAACAAAGACTGAGTAAATATGAAACTAGTGGCACGTGTAATGGAAGGACAGGCCAACTCTTTGTTGTTGGTGAATATTTTCATCAAACTAAGCATATATGCATGATTATATATAAAAAAATTTAAGCTCTTGGATGATTCAACAATATCCCTCACATAAGGAATCTTCCCTATATCATCCAGCATCAAGTCAATATAATGTGCAACACAAGGTGTCCAAAAAAAGTTAGGATACCTCTCCAAAAGCAACCTTCCAATGGAAACATAATTTACAGTGATGTCTAACATGACTTGGACAAAATTTTGTGGACCTACTTCCTTAATGAAAGTGTCCAACAACTCACATAATAAATATGCATCTTTAATATATGCATACACATCAACATATTTCATAAGCATTGTCCCCTTGGGACTAACCAAGAAGTTAATAAAGGTCCCACCCTTCTAGTTAGTCCAACCATCTAAGATGACTATGCATCCAGTGTGTTCCCATGATGCCCTAAACTCCTCCAATCTAGCAGTGCAATCAGCCTTCTCATTTTGAAGAAGAGGCCCTCTCAACTCCACAAAGGTATGGGCTTTGTACCCCTGGGAAAAAACATCAAAAATAGCTTGGTAGAATGGGTTGGTCTTGGAAATGTTGAAAGGAACATCACTCCATAGAAGACAGTTAATGACCAACTCGTCAGCTTCCTCCTTTTCCTTTTTTTAACTGTCGATTTGATCCCAGGTTGTGCACAAGTTGTGGTTATAGGAACAAAAAAAGATGAGAAATTTGAGGGGTTGGGCCATGTGGATGTGGAATGTGATGCTAAAGAACCACTCTCACTTCCCCCCACTCCTGAGGCCCCTACAATTTGGATTTTTACGACAACCCCATTTTCTTTGGCATCGTCTTTATCATGCAATGATTTAGTGGTCTTCCAGATGAATTTTGGAGTTGCATCTAGGCAAATTTCTGTATTTTGCCTCGAAATTTTCCCCAGATGGAATTGTAATCTATTGACACCCCATGAAATATGCTTGCCCACACAACTTTCATGTAAAATATTGTCTATTGACCCCCCCCTCTCGTGCACAAGATCAAGTTCACCATATTACCACAAAGGATCCAAATTCCTCGGCATTCTGTTTGAAACTTTGAACTTCAATTTCAACCTAGGGCACAAAAAAAATTGAAAAAAATAAAAATTTCCCATCAAATAAGAAGAAAACATAATTGTAATTTTTAATTTTTAATTTTAAATGCCTCTTCTCACTCGCTGAAGTTAACAGTGAAAACACTTAGATTTGTTAAACAAGGGTTTGAATTTTTGAATTTTTGAAACATGTAAACAATCTACAGTAAATAATCTAGGGAAAATGAAATCTGAAACGTTTTGATTCAAATTTCAAAGCAACAAAAAACTAATAGGCAGATTTAAAAAAACAATTTATGTTATAAAGACTCGGAGAGAAATTAAAATACATATCTGGCACCTACAAATCGGCACACTGAGTCTTTCACATTGATTAGTGGACAAAACTCCAAATCCATGCAACAAAACTGGTAAATATCCTCCTCTTTGGTAGTGACAAACACCTCCTCTCTCCACAAGCACGAATGGAAAATGTTAGAGTGAAAAATGAGTGAAATTTTCAGCCTTTTCCTCACTTATATTGTTATATGCGGGCCGGACTCCTGACACAATTTTTTTGATCAACTCGCAATGTTATCGTGATTTTAGTGATAAACTCACGATTTTTTCGATAAAATAGCGGGAGATTCAAAGGTCCAAAATACTGATTTGGCACCTACAAATCGGAACATTGCGTCTCTTACATTGTGCAGTGGACAAAACTCAAAATCCATGCAACAAAACTAGTAAATCTCCTCCTCTTGGGAAGTGACAAACACCTCCTCTCTCCACAAGTACAAATGGAAAATGTTAGAGTGCAAAATGAGTGAAATTTTCAGCCTTTTCCTCACTTATATTGTTATACATGGGGTCGGACTCCTGACACAATTTTTTTTATCGACTCACAATTTTATCTCTAGTTTAACGATAAAATCACGATTTTTCCGATAAAATAGCAAAATATTCAAAGATCTACAATACTGATATGGAACCTACAAATCGGCACACCGAGTCTCTCACATTGAGCAGTGGATAAAAATCTAAATCCACACAACAAAACTGGTAAATCTCCTCCTCCTGGGCAGTGAAAAACACCTCCTCTCTCCACAAGCACGAATGGAAAACGCTAGAGTGAAAAATGAGTGAATTTTCAGCCTTTTCCTCACTTATACCATTATATGCAAGCCAGAATCCTGACACAATTTTTTTATCAACTCGCAATGTTATTGCGAGTTTAACGATAAAATAATTTTTGATAAAATAGTGGAAGATTCAAAGGTCTACAATATTGTAGAAGAAATAATGATCAAACCCAAGCAAGTTGTAGTGTTGGGAATCCATCTCAGGGGAAGAACACTTCCCAATGGAAATCTCAAAAAAAACCTAAGCCCAAACCCGAAAAATATGAAATTGAATTAGATGTTGACGTGGGTAATATTGTGGCCATGATGAACACGGAGGTCCCTATAAAAAAATGTCTAATTTGTCTTCCATAGAAGGTAAATTAAGAATGTTTTAGGTCTTGATGATGAGCTTGATGACCCACACGTTATACTATAAAATACAGACTTTGAAAAAATAAATGGGGGACATTAGTCATTAATGTTATCCCTTGTGATTGATAGGATTATGCTACACAATTTCATGCTTGACTCAGGAGCATCCACACATGACATGCTATTGAAATCCATGGACCAACTAGAGATGGAGATCATTGCGCTATATAGGAATGTGTGTGGTTTTGATTCTAGGTAAATTCTCATCCATGCCCTTATCAAAGATTTGAAGGTCGCTCTAGCATCTAATAAAGATATTTTTGTGCTAATGGAAATTATTTTCATTCAAGTTCCTGATGCATGGAAAATATTGCTATCAAGAAAATGGAGTGCTTTGATTGGTGGACAATTGCAAATGGATCTATTGTATGCCACCATTCCTGAGCTTGATGCAACCCATTTTTCATCTACAAGAAGGCCCAAATCCCAAGACATGTGGAAGATATGGACCCCTTTCCATTTCCTTCCAATCATGGGACCATGAATCAAAACCTTTCAATCAAGCCGTCAAAACCTATTAAGCCTCCCCCTTCTCAGGAAGTATACCATATCAAGAAGCTGAATTCGAGGCTAACCATTCCTAAGCAGTGGGTCCGAAAACCAAAGAAAAATTTCTAAGTTTGTGATCTCATTTTTGTTGATAAAGACCATATCCCTATCAAGATCCATGGAAAGGTAGGTGTAGGGTACTTTTATATGTCCAAACTTGATTGTGAATTTTTTCCTCCACCCGTGAAAGTGAGCCGCCTCATATCATTTATTGGAGATTGACAATCACATGGTATGCATGGTAGTGTAGGTGCATTTCATATTCTTTTATCATGCTAAGAACATTCATATTTTGTTTCATATAGATCAAATTTCATTTACACTAGATTTTATTTTCTTATGGATTTATACTTTCATATAAAACATGAGCTATATCCTACACCTAGTGCACATGCTCCCAAACAGGTTTGTTGCAATGTGCAAGTTATAGGTATGCAAGCCCAAGGAATGTTGGAGTTCTCATGAACTACCTTGTTAGAGTACATGGATCATGCGCTCCATAGTGAGCTCATCCCAGTTGGAGCCATATGTTACCCACCAAAATGGGTAACCCCATAGGAGAAAACTTGTCTCCCATCATCTCTTCCAATTAGCCATCCAGTAGTCCTTGTAACCACCACTAACCGATGATGATGTGTCATTCATATCTCCACCACCTGCATTAGTCAAATTCATTCTCACCCACTTCGTAGGAGCACATGGACGAACATGGGCATTGTTAGTTTTTGGTAGCAGCAAACAGGTGTTCTAGTCTCTATGGTGTCTAAGAGGCTAAGGAACACAAGATCTCCAAAACCCAAAAAAGTTTCGCAAGAAAAGCCTTAATAACACCTCAATTAGATTAAATGGCCAAAAATTAAATATTTCCCAAGTTTAACTTAGGAAAGTTGGTTAATTAAATCAAATTATTTGAGGGAAATCGATTTTTCTCTAGAGACTTCCATAAAATTCACTTGATGGAGCCAAGATGATCTTATCCATCAATTAATATGTGATCATGATCGTTGGTTTTCCAACAAAATATTATAAGAGCACTTCAATGGGGTTTGGATAAGGGACACAAGAGAATTGAGTAGTTCGACCTACCTAGTTGCAGTGATTCAACAAGGGCACAGTTGAAGCAGAGGGAGACACCAACAGTTGGGTTTTATCAGAGATTTGGGAGTAGGATTCCGGAGAATATTTCCTCAGATTTTCTAGTGTTCGATTGACAGGGAAACAAGGCCAAATTTATCTGCAAAGGAGTTCAATTTCACTAGTGTGAGTTGCCCATAGGAGCTCGTTTCAATTTGTTAGAGTCGTATCTATCACTCGAAGACAGAGAAAGTGGGTCAGAGGAGTTGTTAGAGGAAGAAAAACTTGTAGGGAGGCATTTCCGGAGGCTATAAGAATTTCCCAGAGCTAGCAGTGTGCATTTTCTGGCAGGTAGTGTGAATAGCTAGGAGAAGTGTGAGTGGCTTGGGAGATGCCAGTTCAAGTAGCAGATGGAGACTTTGAGTCTCTAGATTATTTTTCAAGTATTTTCGAAGCTTTAGCATATAATTGTACTCTCAAATTGCAGAAGAATGATTAATAATAAAACCCTCATCTATTGAACAGGTTTTCCCTTCGGGGTTTTTCCAGGGACGATTGTCCAAAATATTGGTGTCAGATTTATTGAGAGTGTGTGCATTATTTCTCAATTCCAGCATTTTTATTTTCTGCAACGTTTTTATAGGTGAATAATTGCATTAGTGAATTTATCGATATTTGTCGTAAAAAATTCACAGAAGACAAGCAAACCGCATTAGTTAGGAGATAAATTTCAAGTTACTGTGATTCGTAGAAATTTCATAGGCATCTGATCAAAAGGTATTTAATTCATTTTGCAATCAAGTGTTTATGATTGTTTGTATTTGGTCTCTTGACATGGATTATAGGGTGACTTGGAAAGAAGAGGGGTTTTAAGCATGATCTCATTCCCTCATCCTTAAATGAGGTGTTAATCTTCGATCCCATTCCACTGGAACCACCCCTAATGGCGAAATGGGTATAGGAGGGCCACTACTTGGGAAGCCCTGATTGAGAAAGTGGAGTCCCATCTATCCATGTTCCATAGTTACGACTTTCCACCATACATTATGATCCCTTATATCACCTCCACTCTTCGAGTTCAACTTGTGAAAAATTCTGACTACATTAATGTAGAAATCCTACTATAGCATCTTGGGTTACTTCTCCTACTTACAATTAATTATACAAGTAATTTCCAAAAAAATATTTAGAAAATACCAAAGTAAACACAACTAACAACTTACACATATATAGATCATTTAATGAATAATACGCTCATATAACCAAAGCGACACACAGATTTTTTAGACAATAGTCCCTTGAAAAACCCAATGCGAGAAAACTGGTGCAACATATATAAGGTTTTATTATTATTATGTAGAATCTGAGTATAGAAAATTTGGGCACCCAACTAGTTAACCCGAAAAAGAAAATAATAAATCTACAGTAATACCTATTGTTCTAAGACCAAAATATTAACAGATCCACACCCTCAAATGGTATTTACAAGACTCAGCTAATTTCTGGCCCTATAAACCACAGCGCTGCCCCTGAAGCCCTAGCAGCAGCCCTGCTAGGCTCTGTGTGCCCCTGTGCTTCTCGGAAGGGGATTGCGTAACCCCAAACTAGGTGACTCAGTCCTTACGCTACCTTTGGAGGCATCTGCACAACCCTGAAGGGCCTTTGAAGCTTCAGCACTGCCCCTCATGGGTCTACGTAGTTATTGAAGATATGCTCCGTAGTTGATGCGTAACTGCTACTGTTGCTGCCCTTGTTCCTCTGCATTGACCTTGATTTCTACTCCTATGCCTCTTGCTAACTCTTGGCTCTAGGATCAGATCATCCCCTCAGCCAATACTACCCCTCGCTGAAGAAAAATCTTCTGGAAATTCTTAGCAAACCCTGCCCTAGATTCCAGCTCAGTTTCTTAGCTCTCCCTCCGTGGGCATCTCCAACTGGCCCTCAAGCCTTTCTCTTATACTTTTTCGTTGAACACATCAAGGGTCATAATTAAATCACTTATCAACAGCTGGGATTAAAACACTGCTTGATCCCTGTCACTTAGAACATTTCAGCACATGTGTTTAATTAATTCACTTTAATTTTTCTATTTTCCTAAGTTTAGACTTAGTGTCCTCATTAAAAAAATTAATTATTTGAATAACTTCAATACCAGATGAAATTTCTCCAAATGCTTTCGGGTTTTTGGAGGAGATGTGTTTCTTAGCCCCTCCACCAAGTTTTATGGCTAGAGCACACTCGATGCTACCCCAAATACAAAAAATCTCAACACTCTCTCTTAGCATGGAGTGTGCTCTAGCAATACATCCACACTATATATCACAAGATCTTGGCATTGGTCTCTACACTGCTGATGCTTGCCCTACTGCCCTCCATCCACTACGTTGCTTCTCTCTGTACTGCTGCCAATGTCGTTGCCACATTTTTACTGCAGCTCCCTCTCAACTTGCTGCATCATGTTGCCCATAGCACTGCCACTACTAACTGCTGTATTGCAACTCATTTTTCGAGAAGTAAGAAAATGAAAGGCTCTTTCCCAATCATTGACAAACAATTCAGGTTTCATCCCATCCATTTGAATCTCCCTTGAGCTGTACAACTACGTTCCTTCCTTGAAGCCCTTTGCATTTCGTTCTGGACTGCTCACGCGTGAGCGCCTCTGCGTTGTTGAAGTCCTAGCGACACTCTCGCGTTGTCGTTGGCTTCCCTCCCGCACTGCGATGTTCTCTCTTAGCATCTTAGTCAATTCTCTACTTCACTATGAAATTCTGCAATAACTGTGAACTTTTGCATCCATCTACTTGTCCCGCTACCGTCTTAAGGCTCGCGTAGCTCGTATGTGATCCAAGAGTAGGGCTGACCCAAGGATCCCGCCCCCTTGACACGTAGCTGCTCTACAAATCCAAGTCACCCCACTTACGTGGCTCATGAGCACTCATGGCTACGTCATCTTCACTCCCATCATCCTTTGCTGCTACAGCCTTGGAATCAGAAGCTCCTTTGTCCTTCTTCTTAGGAAAAGTGTTGGCGAAGTGTCCAAGTTCGCCACAGTTAAAGCACCGGACCTTAGATAGGTCCCTCTTCTTCTTCCCTTGCTGCCTTCGTTCCTTCGATGCAAGGGTTGCATCATCTTCCTCTTCTTTCTTTACACTGACAATTCTGTTGTTGTTGCTCTGCCTCTTAGTGATCCTCTTGATCTCTTCTTGGCAGAGGATTCCCCACATGTCCGCCCAAGATGGTAACGCTACCTTGCCCAATATGCTTTGGACAAACGTTTCCCATTCCTCGGTGATTGCATTCAAGGCAGTCCTTACCAAGAGCCCTTCGTCCGGAGGTGCACCCATGGTAATCAGTTGATCCCGGACAGTCTGTAAACAGAAAAGGAAGGGATCCACCTCCTCACCCTTCTGCATTTGGAACAACCTCATCTGATTCTCGAGAATCATTTTCCGTTGAATGGAGCTTCCCTGATACATGGCCTCTAAAGCGGTCCACATCTCATTTGTCGTCTTCTTTCTGGCAATGTGTGGCACAACATGATCCTTTACTCCAT
>JAXQQM020079672.1:0-157635 GCA_034641835.2 Pinus albicaulis
GCGAAGAAGGTTAAGGGTCAACAGAAGGTTGGTGATGTTGAGATGGTGAACTTTGTTGAGGTGAAGCATCCGGTTGAGGTGGAACAATTGGAGTATTCGGGGCCAACGAAGTTGAAAATAACCATATCGGTAAACCTATTGTAAATCCAGGTAATGACAAAGTAGCCATATAAGGAGGACCAACATTTCCAAAGCAAGGAAAATTACTAGGATTCTCATTAAGAGGGGTTCCTTGGTTGGTAAATTCCGGAACAGTTGCCATTATATTCAACTTCAATGAATTTTATTAACAATTTAAAACTAAAATTAACAATTCACAATTCACACCTAACAATTAAAATTCACAATTCACACCTATGGTCTCTAAAAGTAAAAACAAACAAATTAACATGCGCTATCAAATCTAGGAGTCAAACCACACACAAACAGTAGATTCCCGCACTAAAAACACTAGTTGGTGATGAAATCCAACATCGTAGAATTTTAATGCATAAATGGTGGTTGGAACAGTTACCCCGACAACCTACTTAATGAAACAAACTGGCACAAGTTTCTTCACAAAACCATCTCGAGTGAAGAGAACCCCCCAGAGAGTCCAAGTGAGTATAGTCGACGTCTGCTCCAGGTACAGTGAGATCTTTCCTTCACCGTCACCTTAGGAAATAATCTTAAGTTTATGGACACTAAGGTTACCAACAACAAAAAATACAACTAGGGGAACAGTCTACGATCCAATTCTACGCACAAGGGCAGATTAACAAAGCTCAATCCCCTTGAAGGATCCTCGACATGGTCAATCCGAGGTTTACCAACAAGTGACCCCAGGCTCCTCGACAATGCTTAATCCAGGGTTTACCATTTGTAATGCACGCATATCTTCTATCTTCCCCAATGAAACAGAATTGATTGTCTCAAAGGTTTAGACATGATCTTGTGATTAACTCCTTTAAGAGAAGCTTCCCAGAATGTACCAATTACAATTGGATTTATTTCCTACCACAAGATTTATCTACTTGTTTGTTTTAGTTGCTTTGCAAATTTAACTACAACCTATTCCAAAGCACTAATCCTGAGCTATATTGGTGGAAAGAGCCCTAAAAATGTAAAAAATTACTAGATGAATTTTAATTAAGCGCTGTGTTATTTAGGCTGTTATTACTCAAAGGGTAAATGGATATGAAACCAATGGTGTTATGACCCGACCCAAAACTGAATGCAATCGAATATGATAATATAATCTTTTCAATTCAATGAATCCTAACTAAAGTAAGGAGAGAGTTTCCATTCACTTTCAACAATGCAAAAAATTGATCACTAAGAGAAAATATAAAAAATTCTCTAATGCACTAATTTCATCAAGAAAAACTAATGCAAATCAATTCCAAAACAGTTTTTTTATTTTTGTGTTTTTAAAACTAGCATAAAACATCTAAATTCAAATCAAAGAAAACTGATCTAAATCTACGATTGATTTTTTAGAATGTAAACTATGCAGTTGTAATCTATGCACAATTCACTCACATTCTGAAAATGAGAATTCTAATTATGCAAATGGGATCTATGTAAGAGAATTCTCAAACACAAGATGATTCTAATGTAATCTAAGAACCAATCAAGTGAAAGTAAAGAAAATTGGGTGAGAGTTCCAAAGATCAAAAATAAAAATACTCAAAGGCGATTAGCACTCATACACAATTTAGCCTTGATGTTGAATAGGCCTTCCCAAGGTCCGAAGCAGGAGTTTCCTCTACTTTGATAAGCCTTGCACTCTTCCTCCAGAAGCACATAGAGGTATTTGATCTTTCCTCACAAAATCTTAGCAGAAAGGAGTCTAAATCTCAATAGCACTTCACCTCAATCACACACTAAAGCTTGAACTCACCTTTGAGGCTACCCAAGGCCTCTTTTTATAGTGCAAAAGAGGAGGTTTCAGTTCCAAATATGAAGGGATAGAATCCTCCTTCAAAGGGATAAGCTCCTCACATCAAGGGCTTAGCTCCTTAAGGCAAGGGATACATGAACCTCAAAAGAGCAGTTCTGCCACTGCAAGATTCCTTCCAGAAGCTTCTAGAAATTACTGAAAGTGAGATTTTTGAGTTTACTTGCGCCTTTTTAATCTTTTACAGGGGTCCGCACCTTTAACATAGAGAAAGTGTGCTCAGGTATGCAGGAGTCATGAACATTAGGTGCGGGACCGCAGGTAAAACAAAGAGAAAGTGTGATATCATAGTTTTAGAGACTTTTGAGAGCTTTTCTCTTATTTTTAAGGCTTGACATGAGGAACTAATGTGTTAGACTTGAAAAGAAGTATGAGTGATAATGAGCTCATACAGATAGCAGAAGGTCAAGGTGACAATTTTCAATGCAACAATATGCCAAAACATGAAATGTTGCTACATAACATAATGCTGGAGAACAAGTACAATGCAGTCTCAATGGATAAAATACTACTTTGTAATGTTCCAAAATTTTCATGAAGATAATTGGAACATTAATTTTTTCTTATTTCATCTAGGAAGTGAATAAAATGGTTAAAATACCCCTGAGTAGGAATAAGATCCTTCTCAATGTGAAAAGGATCAATGGAGCAGCTTATTTTGCACCTTCCAGTATGAAAAGGGGCAATTTGCATGAGGACAAGGTCAAGTTTGACCAAGTCAACAGCATTGCCTAAGAGGTGTAGCTTGCTTGGGAAGACAACGCAGTTTTGGAGGGAGAAAGATTCTTTGTGGAAGAAACCCTAATGTGTGGGGTCCATGGCCAAGAGGCATTCACTTGCATAAAAGGAGGAGGAGGACACCATAGTGAGACATCTTGGAATATTTGATATTTGTCTATTCAGAAAAATTGCAGTCTCTAGCTATTTAGCTGAGTTGCAGTGATGCTTAGTACGAAGGATTCCTGTTTAGTATTTCCTCTCCTTATTGAGGGGCCCCTTGAAGGATTGCACTTCATTTTCTCCACATCTTGGCTCAAGGCCAAAACCATTATTCAGTCACTGTGTTATTTCTGCTGAAGTATAACGTAGTGCTGCTGGGTGTTGCAGTGGAGGGGTTCCACAACACCATTCCTTGTCTCATATTTCAGAGGAGGGAGTCTCTATTCCTTGGAAAGGTTAGAAGGAAGGTTTTTGAGCGATTTTCATACCTTGGCACCAAGGCCAAGCATCTCCCATCATAGACAGTGTAGTCCAGTGCCTTGACTGCATTATTCTAGAGTGCATCTGCAGTGAGAGGTTGCACCGACATTTTGGAGGGCAAGATTTCTAGTATTAGGATCAACCTTGTACTTAGGAAATAAACTGGAGGAGTTTTGCTGCATCTTGGATATATTATTTAGCCATCTCCATATTTTATCAATTTTAGTTGCAGCTGCTACCTAGCAACTCTGGAATTTCTGCAGAATTCCCAATTTCATGTATATTGTAGCCAATCCTTCCAAGGATTGTGTATTTTGTTGTATTAGTGTTTTCAGTGGTTGAGAGCTTGCTCCCCCTCATTTATTTGAGCTGATATTGATATATCATTTTATTTACATTTTTTATATTGTAGTGTCTCATATAAACTGCGTTATTTTAGCCAAGGCTTTTCATATGTAGCAGTGCTCTTGCATTTCCTAGTATATGCTCTATTGAGGTTTCCATTGCCTAGATAGAGTGATTGATTCCTCCACACATTGTATACACTTGCTGATATATAACATATTTTTTGGATAGATATCTCTTCATGTGTTCACAACTGTAAAATAACGATGTCTTTCCATTTCTTGCATAAGAATTGTTGCAGTCCCTCATCGAGCACTTTCTGAGGACATCTATTAGTGGGAGATCTGTTTAACCACTCTAGAAGGATTTATTTGGAGCCTCCTCTTGGATTCAGGTCTTCGATGCATTGATCTAAGGGATACAGGTCCTAGTTTCAATTCCTGTAGCATCCATTATTGGAAAATGTGTTTTCCAGTCATGCCTTTCTAGTTGTCCCAATTTGGGAATATTAAAGTGGTATCAGAGATGATTTCTTGGCTCAGCCTGTGAGTCTAAGCCCAAGAAGATTAGAATATTAAAGGGGATGGGATTTATCTAATCATATTTCAGATCCATGAAGAACCTCCCCAAGGAGGATAAGTAGAAAGAAGAGGAAGAACCCTGCACTTCCTATTCTCATCGAGAAGGAGACAAAGAAATAAGCAAGAGAAATACTCCATCTTTTGGAGAAGAAAAAGAAAAATAGAAAGGGGATAAGCTTACAAATCTTCTTCCTAAATCTATACATATGATTCATAAAGAGTTTGAGGAGATCTGGAGGGAGATGTGTAAAGAATATCCAAGAGGGCTTGTACCAAAGGAAAACTCTAGATTTGCACATAAGGAGTGTAAGCAAGCAGCGACACACCATCTTGTACAGTGTGGTCACATGCCCAGGATTGCCAGAAGAGAGATGGAAAGAGGAGAAGATGTTGCTAGGATGGAAACCCTTAGCTATTTCTTGAAGGAGTATGAGTCCCAAACTCAGAAATTCAGAGATCATCTTATTTTTTTAGAGTTTTGCAAGATGAAGGTGAAGGGAAAAGAGCAGCAGGATAGATTTCATCTATCTACCTTTGGAGATTCACCTGTATGTTCGGCCAAAGCTTGGGTGGAGGAGTTAGAGACCTTCTTACAATAGCACCAAATTCTGGAGAATGAAGCCATCAAAGTGGCAGTGCTACATTTGAGAGGTAAGGCTTATGCCTGGTGGATCTTTGAATCCTTTTCTTTGAGAAATGGAAACATTGCATCTTATGCTAGTTTCACTAAGGCATTAGTGAAAATATTTTATAGAAGGATTCTTGAAACACATATGATGGAGCATAACCAAAAAAATCTAGTAAAACCCTTACATGCATACTTGCACCATACTTCGTCGAAAGGAAGGTTTTCATCTCACGCCTTTGAGAAAAGGAGCATGGAGATCTCTTTTTCAAAAAGGGATCCAATCATTGGAGAGTTGCCCATACATGTTGCGGAGATAGAGGGCAACAGCGCTGTTAGATCTGGAGTTGATCTAGTACCTCATACAGAGGAAGGAGAAGCCCTTGCTCCAAATAGAGGGATTCTTGCATCTTTGCAAGGAAGTCCCCGGGATCTGATGTGTGGATATCAAGGCTCAATTCATGTTCTATCTGTGCCATTGTTGAGGAGGTGTGAAACCATGGAGACATAAGGAGAAGGTAGGGAGAAGACCCAGCATCATGAGATGAGGAGTATACATCCCTATTCATTTCTGGAGGTTGATGCACCTAGGAAGGTGATTGGATTACGTAGTAGAAGCATGGAGAACCTTCTCCATTCATTTATTCAGTCATCTCTTTTTGATGATGTCTCATTGCATGGAGACATTTTGCCGAGGGGACCACTGGAACAGCAGAGGCAGATGGATGCTTCACATGTTGGGGCACCACTCATGGATTTCAGGAGGGTGGAGACCTTGGTAGAGCTTGATACAGCATTGGGAGTCTGGGGTAGACTCAAGGAGAGAGGGAGCATTCCCTCAACATCATCTTTACCCACTTCCATTTCAGATTCTGCGCTATGGCAGAAGCAGCAGGGGAAGGATAGTAGCCTTCCAATTTTCATCTTTGGCATGGGAGATGTCAAAGAGGAGGATGACCATATGACATATGCTCTTCATGAGAGATCTTCAGTGTTGTCACTATGGAGGATAGATCCATATTGGAGCTCCCAGCTGTTGGTGGAGTATTCCAAGGATCTTTTCACTTGCATGATCTTGGATGAACAGTTTCAAGAGGAGGGATATTCAGTCAGATATGGGGTCATCTTTTATCATGGAAGGATCTTCTTTCCTAGAGCTTCGAAGCTCAAGGAGAAGTTGTTACATGCAGCTCATGAGGAGTTCCTTTTCAGTCCCACTTATTCTATGAGATCATACCACACCATCATGGAGGGGTATTTTTTGATGGGCTTTGAGGAGGATATAATTCAGCATATGAGCAGATGCATGGATCAGATGGAGATGGAGGAGAGACATTACTCTTTGAGAGAGTTATCACAGCCACCTCTATTCTCTTGGACGATGAGAGGAGACTCATCTATGAGCCACTCCATTTGTATATGCAGAGAGTATGGTAAGGATATTCATTATTGTTTACATGAGCATTATATGATGTATGTATATGTCCATTAACCATACATGTGCAGGATGATGCTCCAAGGAGGAGCTGTTAGGGTCCCATGATTTGGCTGATTGGCAATCCAAGTGACATCAAACCAATCTTTGGAGCCCAAGGACCTATCCTTCCTAGACTTAGAGAGGGCTCTCTCTATTTGTGTAAGGGATATCTATGTGTTTGCTTCTTATGTTTCTGATTTTAGGCTAGTTATGAAGTAGGTTTTTGCTTTTTCTTTTAGGTTTGTGAGGGAGGAACTGATCAAAGATCAAGATAGATAAAAATATTTTCAGATCAACTGGGCTATGGGGTCGAAAAGGTCAAGAAAGCTTCAGATGGTGATACAAGGTATGTTGAAGGGCCGATTTGATCAAGGTAAAATGGATCTTTGGGTAAAATGGAGTGGGATGGACACTAAGTTTTGTTAAGAACAAAGACTTTCAAACATAAATAGTTCAATATCGACATAAACATGGTAGGGCTAGCCATTAATCATGATAAATGTAACTATGTGCGATAAATACATAGAAATAAACATTCGAAACCCAATACATAGATATGACTCTCTAACTTTAGGAAATTTCTATCGAGATTTTGGGGAAAAACAATTAAGAAAAACAAAATAACTCAAAAACTGTATGAAACGCTACTTATAATATTTGAGCTAACGAAACTTTGAAGTAAAAAAGTAAAAGATTGAATAGTTTTAGGCAAAGGGCAAGATCAGTACAAGAACTCCTTGGTTAAACTAAGACAATCAAACAATCAAAGAAAGGTTTCATAGGTGGAGCTATGACTAGCCATGAGTAAGCAGGGCATACCGTGAATCATACTTAGCATACATAAAACCATAAATGAAACAAGCAAACAATTTCTTTAGTTATCAAAGAGCAATCAAGGATTCTTTGATGTGACTAAGAAGGAAGAAAACATAGAAGCTATAAAGAAACAGGAAATTTGAGGTGCCTCCAAGGGCATGTCTCAAATCTATTCTCTATTGTCTTATAGCAAGCAAGAACATGGAATATGAATGAAAACTAAGAAGCATAACAGAGAGGGACACTATACCATTTTACCAAGTCAAGGAATCCAACAACAATCCTCTTTCATCATCCAAAAACATTCAAGAAACTATCCAATGCATGAGACAAGTATTTCTTCCAAGCTTGTATAACCATATATTGCTCTATATCATCAAGTTCAGCCTTGTTTACAATGAATTCTCTTGGAATATATAAACCAAGATGATGGAAAACCTCCTAGTGCAACTAGCAAGCTCATTGGCCCATCAAAAATATCTGATTTTTTCCTTGAGGCTTTGCAAAGCCCAAGGCACAAAATATCTATAAAAATATCTTAAAAATGCTAAAAAAGGAAATTATATTGACTTTTCCTAACTAACCATGGCCAAAAAAGGCTAAACGCACATTAGGAAAAGCCACTTCAGAAAAGTGCATTTTTCACAAAAATACTTAAGAAATATATCAGCAGAAAATCCCCTGTCTTGTGGGCAAATTTTGGAGGCCTTCCCGATGTCAAAATGAGGCCTGTGATGGCTCGTTGGAAATCTATGGATGTCTATTTTCTGAAAATTCTTTTTTTTCTCCAAACTAATAATTATAAGCCTATGAAAATTTGACCTGTGTGAAAAAATCCAGAAAATAGACTTTGCTGATATGCGAGGCAGAGTGTTGAAAAAGTTATTGTTTTTCGTCATTTTGGGGGACCAAATCATCTTCAATTGATCTAAAAATCACTGAATAGATGCCCCTAAAATTATGGCATCCAATGACACCATTTTCATCCTTTGAGGATGTCTCAAACAGAAATGGCGATGCCCATGAATTTTAGCAAAAATCCCAAAAATGTCAAAAAACCAAAACTTGTTGAATTTTGCCCAATTTTGGTGAGCATGACCCTCAAGGGTTTTCAGAAACATGCTGATAAGCTAAGGCCAAAATTTGAAGCTTTGATATATGTCTTTCTTCATTTTTGGTGCCGGGCACCTCTTTTGAGCCTTCTTGAGCCTTTCTTGTGTGGCCTTCAATTTCCATCGGGCGAACTGATTAAGCTTCTTATAGTGCCCGCTCATTCTTCTTTGAAGGTCCAAATCTCTATTGGCCTTTTCCAACTTCTTCTCCAAGTGGTAATTCACCCTTTCAAGCCATGCTTCTCTATTTTTTTCTATCTCCTGGGTGAATAAAGTAGTGAGAGGAAAAGATTGAAAAAGGGAAGCCTCTTCCTCTTTTTGTTTCTCTAAGGCTATTCTGAGTCCCATGGTCCTTGGCTTTTTTCTTCTTGGTTGATATTCATTTTTGTTGTCATTTAACTCGCCCATGAGTTCTTCCAAATTAATTTGCACCTTGGATGCCTCTTTTTGATACTTGATAGCCCGTGTCTCATATACCGCCATGTGGACACTCATCTGCTTGTTTTGTGTTTGCAGAAAGTGATTGATATTTTTAGACCTCTCTAGATCTTCCCTTAAATCATGAATTTTTTCTTCTCTATTAATCAAGAGAGACTCTAGGATTCTGACCTCATTGTCGCTATCATCACTTTTTATCTTAATTATGTCAAATTCCTTCTCTTTCTCATAGCTGCTTTCTTCCTTCTCCTTTCCCTTGCTTTGGGTGGCCTTCTTGGTCTTCCTCCTCTTTGGTAATTCCACAATGGATTGCTTGGGAAATTTCCCTTTGCTTCAGAGGGCTCTAGTGACATTTGGAGTTACAGTTTGAGGCACTCTCTTTCTTGATGTTCGGGGCTTTGTCACCTTTGGAGAAGAAAGCATGGCCCCTTTCCTAGGAGAGGCAGCTAGCACATGCTCTATTTGCTCTTTTCCCTTGCTACTCTCCTCATCATGTTTGTTGATGTGAGGGCTACCAGTATCCTCATCAAACTGTTCCATTTCCTCATCATGTTGTTTCATTTCTTCATCATTTCCCTCTTCACTGTTTTGGTCTTCTTCATGGTGCTCTTCTTTACCACTGTGCTACCTTTCATCACTATGTTTTTCTTCTTCATCATGCTATTCTTCCTCACTGTGTTTTTATTCTTCATCATGCTATTCTTCCTCACTGTGTTTTTCTTCACTTTTCTCCCTTTCCTCACTGTTTTTTTCTTCTTCATCATGTTTTTCTTCATCACTGTGTTTTTCTTCACTTTTCTCCCTTTCCTCACTATGTTCTTCTTCCTCATTATGTTGCTCTTCTTCACCAATCATGGAAAATTTTAGATTTTTGGGAATGGGCTTAATAGAAGAAGGAGAAAGATGTTGAGCGGAAGGTGACGGAGATGCATGGGATGAAGAAATAGTGGCGAAATCAGGATGTGCAATGAAATTGTCCCAAGAGATTCCCTTCTTCTCAAGTTGATGAAGAATGACAATATTGATGAGGGAATGATGGAAAAGGCAAGTTGGCTGCTGAGAGGGAGGTCTCTTTTGAACAATGGAGGCCATATTTTTAATACTTCTATGGAGGAAAAAGGGGATGTTTATCAATTGATTCCTCGTGAAGTGCATGAGTAATCGGACATGGTAAGCATAGACCCAGGAAAACCTTCCCTCGCATGTGAAATATTTCATGATTATCTTCATGAGGGGATCATAGCTAGTCAACAGATATCAAAAAAGAAAGATGGATGGGCAGGCATCCTGATGATCTGGCTTCAAAAAGGGTTTGTATTGATCTGAGTCTAGGTAGCTCTGTTTAAACCATTTTTCTCTGACATATGGGATTTTGGTAGCTCTGGAAATGGATCTAGGAGAAAACTTGAAATACAAGCCTGCCAGCTGAAAATGTTTCCCTTGCAATCTCAAAGCACATAGATGTGTCAAGGGGGGATATATTTTCACCTCATGAACCCTTGGACAAAGCTCTAAACATCCAACTTCATGAAAGTTAAACAGAATTGAAGGATGGGCATTTACTTCTTCAGTTGAAAAAGGTTCATACCTCTTGTGAGGGCCACTTCTGTTGTCTTTCCTGGGAGGCATTTTTCTTTGGATACTCTTTGCTGGTTGACCAAGACAATGGATGATTTCAAATGGTTTCTGAAAAATTCTCTCAACACCACACCTTTTCCTCTTTGCAAGTCACTGTGCTTCTTTGATGCCAACAAACAAGTACTTGTCAAATGAAAAACAAAAACACTTTGAACACTGTGTTTGAGCAAAGATCTTGAAAAAGATATGCTTGGGGTCCTTTGCTAAAAAAATATCTCTTTTTTTTTGGCACAAAAGATCCTACCCTCAAGCATTTCTCTTTTGTTGTTTACTACCCTTTAAAAGGTAATCAAAAACACCTTTCAACTGACTTGAAGACCTTGAAAATAGACTCTGCTTTTTGAACTCTAGGGCTGCACAAAGTTTACTATTTCACATTATAGAGAGGACCTCTTAAAATGACCAAGCCTTCACCTTCTAACCAATGTTTCACTCTGAGTTTTTAACAAACACAAGCCTTTGCAAAATACTGTTAATATATCTTTCCAGCAAACTTGAGACCTCTACAACTCTGTTTATCTGTCTAGCAGTTGTGGGCTATCACTATTTTTTTTAAAGGCAGTTAGGGCTCTTTAAGACTGATAAAAACACCTTCCCTTATCACTGTACTAATTCTTGACATCCACAACAAACAAAACTCTTTAATTCTGACCAAAGTCCCTCACTTTTAATCATTGCTTCTCTCTTGTGCCTTTTTAGATGATAAAGTGCTTTCAAAATCACTATTTCTTCCTAGGTAAAAACACAGCAAAAGACCCCCTTCAAACTTCAAATTTTACCAAGAGGAAATGGAAAATACCTTGAAGAATGTTTATGGGCATTGGTTGATCGTTGGAGCAGCTTTTAGAGCTTTTTGGAAAGCAAATGGAGGAGCGGGCCATTTGAAACAAAAGGCGTCGCACATATGGATGATAGTCGGGTCGGCTTCGGGCACTGGTGAATGGAGATACAGGTGCGTCGCGTGCCGCTACAAGTGCGCCGCGCTGTAGTGTAAAACCTGTGTATATACACTCACAGGCGTGCCGTGCACTTCTATAGGCATGCCGCACAGGCTTCAAGTGCTAAAAAACTTGAAAAATGCCTGAAATATCTTTGCTTCTTCAGTGGGCAGCTAGTAGACGTTCACCTTGGCTTTTTGAATTTGCAAATGGGGCCTTTGAGACGGTCTCTTCGCCTTTTTATTTGAAAGAAACTTCAAATGTCTTCACATCACGTTTTGGAGGTTCTATGCCTTTTTGGGATTTTTGTTTTGTCAAAACATAAATTAATGTCTTTATAATTTCACCACCTTTAAAACATTATAAAGACCCATATTCAATCAATATTTATAACAAAACTATTGTGGCCAGCCTCTTTTTGAAGACACCATAGACATGACCTCTTCCGAAGTAAAGAACTTCCTTAAAAGCCAAAATCCTTTTCACTGTTTGTTCATTAAGGAAATAACCCTGTCACTGTTTGTCCATTTCTGTCCTTCAAAAGGAACACTACTCAAGAGCCATATCAAATATTTTTGATGCATCCTTTGCCTGTCCCTTGGAAGGAGATGATTTACAATTCTAAAACTTACTTTGACAATTTCAACGCTCTTGGTGTTTGATGACTTGTTATGCCCATTGTCGAAATTGGTCAAACACTGTTAGGCACCTTTAACATTTTCCTTGACTGTGGAAAATCCTCATATGTACTTACCCAGATTTGACCTATATCTGTTTATCAAAGAGAAAGCCTTTAAAGACCCTTAATGCAATCACATATAAACAACAGAGTTTGTTTCTTATGTACATAATAAAGAAGACCTTTCATAGAAGAAAAACAAAGCTTCTTGAAAACCATAATATCACTGCTTGGCCTATGTTTAACACTAGCCCTCAACTTATAAACCTTCAATTACTTCCTACTGAATTTCAATCCTGTCTTTAAATCAGTGAACCCATTTAAAAACCCCTTGAAACACTACTATTGTATCAGTGGTTTCATCCTTTGAAGGAAGTGATGTAAACAAGTTTTTTAGGCCATTTGAAACATTGTTAGCCTTGTGCTCTTTGAATGAGGCCATACCTCTGTTCCTGACCCTCTGCTTTTTTAAATGAAGGAGGCATTTATCCTGTTTCTTAACCATCTGCTTTTAAATGAAGGAGGTTAACATAATATTCCCAAACCATCTGCTCTTTATACTAGAGGAGGTTTACAACAGGTGACACAACCATCTACTCATGTTTGGAGGAGGTTAACATAATCACCCACCCATCTGCTTTTTCAAACTGTGTCATCTTTTCTTGTAATACATATCTCTGCTTGGTATATCACAATAAGTAATAAAGTGAAATTTTGACAATATGCTATGAGGGGCATGCTCTGAGATATGTATCCTATTGTTAGAATACCCTTGTGAATCTTTGAAACCAGGAGCCACATGACTTGTATCTGTAGGGTATTACTTGCTATTCATTATTTACTAACCTTTCTTGACTATGTTTGTAGAGGTTTATTAAATTTCCTCTCTGACTAGCACTCTTATCTCAAGCTCAAGACAACATGAGAAGCAATTGTCTCCTCATGTTTAGTTTGATAATGTCTTATGGAATACTTGTACCTTTCTGCTTTTGAAATAGACACTAAAACACTGTAAATCAACCTAATATCAGTTTGGCTTTTGAAACATGTATTGCTGAGACATCAAGATCTTTTAGTGGTGCAACCTATGGGTATATCAGGCATTTTAGATTAAGCATTAATTCAAGGTTGGCTGGTGTTGAGAAAAATATTTTGGCTTAGGATGTTTTCGCCAAGGAAGGATTTCCTAAAGCGCCACTACCTAACTTAGGGGATATCTTTGACAGATTTAGAGTATTCTCTTTGGTATGACTAGATCTTGAGATGACATATGATCAGAGGTAAGGTAACTGACTTTTTATCAACAGTTGGTTAATGAATGACCTGGGGATGAGGGTAAATGACAGCAGATGCCTTTAGCTTATGAAAACCGATGGACAGGATTATATGACTGAAACTAGATAGGACTTGACAACTAGGTTTTTTCTCTTCATAGGCTGACTGAAAAAGTTAGGAGGACAAAAATTTTTAGGGGTGTTTTCTAGATGACAGATTTGAAAAATTGGAGGTCAGCTTCTAGAAAATTTGGCTTTAAAAACTAGTCATCATCAACAGATGAAAAATACTGATGACTAACAGTGGCTCCATTTGGAGAGGGAAGCTCCCTTTTAGGAGGTGTCCAAAATTTCAGATCTCTGTCCTTTGAAGACCAGTGCCTTTATCCATTGGTGCAAATTTCTTTCTTCCTTGATGCTATTTCTGAAAATTGATAGCATGATTAGCATCCAAGTCATTTCTATCTACCCTGCTACATTTTCTAACATTTTTTCTTCTTTCAGGTGCATTTGGACTAGCAACCCTTTGACATAACATTTTTGAAAAATGACACTATATAGTTCTACACTTATATCCACCGGGAGTTTAGATTAAACTGATGAACTCCTTCATTTCTCTACCTACGCTAGATCGACTGTCAAGCTTAAACTGTTTGACAGGATTTTATTCTCTAATCTAAAACATGAAATTGAAAAATGACCAAATCAGGATTAGACAGTCTAATTTTTCATGTACTTGTGGCATGAAAGACAAGCTGCACACAAATATTATTTTGCATAAAATGAAATCTAGAAAATTAGGGCTAGGATACACAGTTTGTTTTTCATCCCTGCTTTCCTTTTTGGTTCTGTTTTGAGCATGTGGAACCAGTATCTTTTCCTAATCTATCTTCTTTGACAAGTAAAGCTCACACAATATTTAATATCTCTCCTCTCACTAACTTATCAGCGAATAAATTTAAAACATGTTCAGTTATGATTAGGCTAGATAACTGAACAAGACATTTTGAGCACTAGTAGTAGCATTTAGACTTACGCGCTTTTAGAATGACTATTTTTTGAACATCGGGCTTTCTTTATATTTTTCAAAATACCCTCTTTTTCTACTTTTCTATTGTTTTTGAGTTTTCTGTTTTTTGTTTTATTTCTTCAAACAATGATATATACAATGATTTGAAAAATCTGGAACTAGAAATCCTGAAAGTGGTGGAACTTGAGCATCTTATCTTCATAAGGATCTCCCACCACTCTTGGTCTGCTCAGCTCTTGAAAAGCAAAGTTCATAAAATTTTCTCTATCAAGCATAACATAAGGATTCATGCATGAATCTCTAAACAACCCTGTATCTTCCCGCTGTACTTCTTTATACCTTTGATCTCCACTTCTCCTTTTGTTGTACATATTTTTCAAATAATGTAGATATTCTTTGTCATTTTTGAAGTATATTATGACATCATCAAGGTATATCATAATGCAGAAATTTAGAACTGGAAACATGGCTTTTAGGAGCATTTTTTTGGTGTCTGGTGGTTTTGCAATTCTGGTCTTGAAGATGGAACTACTTCCAACATACTTGAAGAATTCTTTGAGCTGTTTGCTTTGCAAAGGAATTATTTGGCAGTACCCTGAAAAATCACTTTGTAAAGACACATGATTGGAAGCACCTATCATTTGTATAGCATGGTCTTGAGTAGGAAGGATATAATTTCTATCCCAAGGGTGTGTATTTGTGTTTCTAAAATCGACATAGATCCTATGTCCAACTGCTTTGTCTTTGATTATTATTATTTGGTCAAGATTTTTGTATTTTATTTTGTCAAAGCCGTTTCTTGGAGTGATGGCAGTGTCATAGTGCTTCTCACTATTTTCTCTACATGTAGTAGTATATTGAAAAATCTTTCAAATTCTAGCAGCTCTAAGTCTTTGGTGGAGTGGCAGAATGTTAGCTAGTTCAAACAACTCAGGTATATTTGGACTGCAATCATCATATCCTTTCATAAGAAGTTTATCAGACATTTTTTCTAGATTTTTAGCTATTGTGGCTATAGTCAAGGTTTCATTTGAAAGGGTAGAGTTATGAGGTTGTAAATCCTTAAGGTATGGTAAGAACATTAAGCTTCCCTCCCCCTGATTTCCAAAGAGGTTTGTAATATGCAAGTCTTCTAATGCCTTTGTTTTGAAAAAATCTCCTAATATTATTGCTGATGTTTGTCTATGGTTTGAGAAATTTTCTTGATGGTATATAATGTTTTGTGCTTCCTGATCTATTTCTATTTTAAGAGGAATGAACTCTCTTCCCTCAAGACATAACTGCTCATGTTCATGATAATTTTGAGTGTCCAGCTCGTCATAGAGACCTTGGGGTAGCTGATGCGGTGGATATAAATTTGTTTCAAATTCTCCTAACTATTCCTCAATGTCTTCATCAATGTGTAAAATGAAAGAATTCAAATCAAAATGCAAGGAGTACATCGGGATGTTATCTAGCCTTTCTCGGCTGCTGATCATATATTTCATGTGTGATTCCCGATAGAGTATTATAGTTTGGTTAAATACAGGAATAATGGCATAGGACATATCAAGTTCAATATTTCCCTGAAGCTTGGCTCCCCAAGATCTGGATAAACGCATTCCATACTTGGGAGGGATGTCTTCTACCACTATGTCCATGATTGGGTGTTTTGCAGGTACTTGGACCAAACTGAAACAAAGATCTTTGATTAAGCCTAGACACTTGACTCTACTTGAATCAAATGAATATAAGTCTTTATAAGGTCTTGTTATTTCTAGGCCTAATCTTTCCATTACCACCTTTGGCATGAGATTATGCGAGGCCCCAGAGTCTAGCATGGCATTGTGTAGGATTTGGTCATGTATATTCAGACTGATGTAAAAGGGAAAAGTGGTTCCTTCTTGGAATTTCCCTTCTAGTTTTGGACGAAACAACACTTCAGGGGTGTCATCAGCTAGATTTAGGGTGTTTGCATCATTTCCTATATTCAGAACCTTTAGCATTTGGGATTTGTAAGAGTTTTGGGCGATAAGTTCAATGACAGGCATGGTGATCTTTATTTTGGCGATTTCTCCTTCAAAACTGAAGGGTGCTTGTAGTTTAGATAGGTTTTTTTCAGTTTTTTCAGCCATGACCTTTTCTATGTTCTTAGTTTGTTGACTCTATTTCAGGATTTTGTTTAACACATTCATCTCGGGAATCTTGGTAGAGGTACTAGGACAAACTGAGCCAAGGTTTTTCTGAATAACTTTATCTTTGTTTTGGTCAGTTTTCTTGACCATGATTTTGTTGCTATCCACCGCTCTTTTAAGGATGGTATCAAGGGTTTTAGTAAGAACAGTTTCTGAGCTACCTTTCTTGGAGTTGTCTTGGTTTTTTCTACTTCTAAGATCATACTACCTATGGGCTTCTATTATAGCGTTCTGAAAACCTATAACAGGATCTTCAGGGTCCTCATAGTTGGTTTCATTTTGATACGGGGAGAAGAAAGCTTGTTCTTCTTCTGTGAGGTAAACCTCACCCTCATTATCAGAACCTATTAGGTTTAAATGACTTTCATCTATGGGTTCTGTATCCCTCTCTTCTTCATCAACATAGTTTTCATTGAAGGGTGGCCTGATTTGTTGGTCATTTTCCCTTGGTTTGTTTCGAGGTTATTCTCTCCTAAAGTTTTGGTTTCGGTTCCTGTTTTGAGGGTTTGGTTGGTTGTCCCTAAAAGGTGTTTTTTCACTTATCTTTTCCCACATTTTCGCCATGGATCTAACCAAGTCATCTATCCTAGGGTCTAAGGAAGGGACTGAAGGGGTGACCTCATCCCGGTATGTGACTTTCCTTTCTGATCTGGTCCTAGCTCTCTTTTCTGCTATGTTGGCTTCTGCACTTATGGCCACTTTTTGCATTTCCTCTAGGGTTGGGGGGTCCTTGTCTCTTAGTTGATAAATCATGTCTGGGTCAAAACCTTCAAGAAAATTTGCTAAGGCTAAGCCAAGTGGAGGTTTGAAGTGAGGCGGGAGGGCATTATAAACACTGTTGAACGTAGTGCAGTATTCCCGGACACTTTCCCCATTATCCCTTTTTAGGTTGTTATACTCAGAAAGGATTTGAATGGGATTCTTTCTGATTTCCCACCTATTTATGAAAGTTTGGTATAGTTCTGGGAGATCATGTATGCTATTTGGAGTTAAGCTTTTAAACCATTTTTTGGGTTCTCCGCCCAAGCTTTGGGCGAACATCCTCATTCTTATGGTCTCGTCTTCTAATTCCATGTATTCAAAGGAATCGCTAATTCTATATACATTTTGTTGGGCGGTAGTAGCCTCAACTCCAGTGAAGTGCGGGATTTTAGATTGGTAGTCATGTTGTAAAGGTGCCAAATGTTGTGGCAACACCAAGGGTGCATACCAAGCTGCCATGGTGGGAGCCAATGGTTGATTACAATATGAGGGCTTGTAGGATGAGCTGAGGTGATTTGAACAGTGGTGGTTTGGATTGGTGTGGCGGATGTACTTGGGCTAGTGACCTGATTTTGAGTAGATCTGGGGTGTAGGAGCCAAAGTGGTACAGAAACTAAAATTCGGGAGGTGTAGTAGGTGAGGCTTCTCTACTAGGACTCTGTTGCAAATCTAGGGGCTCAAGATCATCAAAGTTGATTTTACTTTGTGACTTGCTTCTAAAAATGGTTTTTGCTGATTTTAAGTCAAATGGGAAATCCTGCAAGGATGTGAGATGTTTAGGTACTGATCTTGCTTTACGGATGGACCTATCGGTAGCTAAGTTTCCAGTTTCAGAAATCTGCCACAGAATCTTCTCTGGGTTATCAACTATGATAGGGGGATTTGGGTCTAGATGAGATCTGGTATTGATTCTTCGTGAAGCCAGATTTCAAATTTAGAGTTTAGAGAGGATGGTATTTGTGATTGTTTTAGATGGATGGCCTCTCTATAGGTTTCTCTAATGTGAAGAATGGTCAAAATAAAAATGAAGGCTAGTGGAGTCGCCAAGTGGATTTCTTTGAGATCTATGGTCCACCACCAAAACTATCAAAGATGCTTTCGGGAAAAAGTTTTCTAGCAAACTTGGAGGTGACGACTTGCAAGGAAGAGTGATCACTTAGTTTCAATAGTTTTCTAGACTGTTTGGACAAGCTAAAGGTTCTATTTGCAAGTTTATTTCTATTTATCTCCTATGTTTAGGTGAAGTTTTCTGAATCGCTAAGTTATACTTAGTTTGTCACTTGACCACAGAGTTTGCACCATGAATTTTAAGTTTTTGGAAAGGATGGGTCAACAGAAAGGTATGGTTTATGAATTTTTTGGTTTTTATGGAGTTTTAGGCCTACTGGAGGTTAATGGAGTCGCCAGGTGGATTTTGGTTGTTTTTATAGAGATGTACTTATGGTCCACCACCAATAACTAGGAAAAGCCAATCTGGGATATTTTTGGGGTTTTATGAGTTTTTATGTGCAACCTATGGTTTATTAGAGTGTTCTAAACCTAATTCATCACTTTGCTAGGGTGGTGAAAACAAAAAGAGTTTACTCTAAATGATTCTATGGACTGCTTGCCTGTTTAAATTTTGAAAGACTAATGAATCTACAAGAATTTGCTTGATTGTTATGTACTCATTTAGTCCCACAGTGATCGCCATTATGTTAGTGAGTTGTGGGATAAGTCGATCAGATAGTTTTCTAAAATTTAGTAAAGTAGTAAGGCCTATTGGAGGCTAGTGGAGTCGCTAGGTGGATTTTTAGCTGTTTTTATAGAGTATATGTGTATGGTCCACCACCAATACTAATAAACACCAATCTAGAGATATTTTTGGGGTTTTTTGAGTTTCCTATATGTGGCCCTGAGGTTTGGAAGAGTTTCTTATAACTGAATCATCATTTTGCTAAGATGGTGAAGGAGCTAGTTTCTACTCTTCAGACAATACCTAAGTTTTCTAATTTTGACTGAGACTTTGAGAGTTACTAATGAGTACTTAGATTGTCACTAACTCAGAAGGTCCCGTCGTGATTTCCATTATGTTAGGGTCCCGTGATTTGTCTGATTGGAAAACCAAGTGACAGGGTAAAATCAAACCACTCTTTGGAGCCCAAGGACCTAGCCTTCCTGGACTCAGAGAGGGATCTCTCTATTTTTGTAAGGGATATATATGTGTTTTGCTTCTTATGTTTCCGATTTTAGACTAGTTATGAAGTAGTTTTTTGTTTTTTCTTTTAGGTTTGTGAGGGAGGAACTGATCAAAGACTAAGATAGATAAAAATATTGTCAGATCAAATGGGCAATGGCGTCGAAAAGGTCAAGAAAGCTTCAGATGGTGATACAAGGTATGTTGAAGGGCCGATTTGATCAAGGTAAAATGGATCTTAAGGTAAAATGAAGTGGGATGGACATTAAGTTTGTGAAGAACAAAAGCTTTCAAACATAAATAGCTCAATATCTGACATAAACATGGTAGGGCTAACCATTTATCATGAGAAATGTAACTATAAACTGATAAATGCATAGAAATAAACATTCAAGCAATACATAGAGATATATGACTCTCTAACTTTAGGAAATTGCTATCAAACTTTGGGGAAAGACAATTAAGACAAACAAATAATTCAAATCACTATGAGGAAACGCTTAGACATAGTATTTCAAGCTATCGGGCACTTTGAAGTAAGATTTCATAGTTTTAGGCAAAGGGCAAGATCAGTACAAGACCTCCTTGGTTCAACTAAGACAATCAAACAATCAAAGAAAGGTATCATAGGTGGAGCTATGACTAGCCATGAGTAAGCAGGGCATACTGTCAATCATACTTAGCATGCATAAAACCATAAATGAAACAAGAAAACAATTTCTTCAGTTATCAAACAGCAATCAAGGATTCTTTGATATGACTAAGAAGGAAGAAAACCTAGAAGCTATAATGAAACAGGAAATCCAAGGTGCCTCCAAGGGCATGTCTCAAATCTATTCTCTACTGTCTTATAGCAAGAAAGAGCATGAAATATGAATGAAAACTAAGAAGCATAACAGAGAGGGACACTATACAATTTTACCAAGTCAAGGAATCCAACAACAATCCTCTTTCATCATCCAAAACATTCAAGAAACTATCCAATGGATGAGACAAGTGTTTTTTCCAAGATTGTATAACTATATAGTGCTCTATTCATCAAGTTCAACCCTGTTTATAATGAAGTGTCTTGGAATATATAAGCCGAGATGAGGGAAAACCTCCTAGTGCAATTAGCAAGCTCATTGGCCCATCAAAAATATCTGATTTTGTCCTTGAAGATTTGCAAAGCCCAAGGCACAAAATATCTATAGAAATATCTTAAAAATGATAAAAAAGGAAATTATATTGACTTTTCCTAACTAACCATGGCCAAAAAAGGCTAAACGCACATTAGGAAAAGCCACTTTAGAAAAATACATTTTTCACAAAAATACTTAAGAAATATATCAGCAGAAAGTCCCCTGTCTTGTGGGCAACTTTTGGAGGCCTTCCCGATGTCGAAATGAGGAAAGTTATATCTCATTGGAAAGCTCTCGATGTCTGGTTGTTGAAAATGATTAGTTTTATCCAAAATAATCACTAAAAGTCTGTCAAAAACTGACTTGTGTGGAAAAACACAGAAAATAGACTTTGCTGATATGCGGGGCAGAGTGTTGAAAAAGTAACTGTTTTTTGCCATTTTGGGGGATCAAATCTTCTTCAATTGATTTGAAAATCACTAAGTATATGCCCCTAAATTTATGGCATCCAATGATACCATTTTCATCCTTTAAGGATGTCTCAAACAAAAACGGTGATGCCCATGATTTTTAGCAAAAAGCCCAAAAATGTCAAAAAACCAAAACTTGTTGAATTTTGCCCAATTTTGGTGAGCATGACCCTCAAGGGTTTTCAGAAACATGCTAAGAATCTGAGGCCAAAATTTGAAGCTTTGATATGTCTTTCTTCACTTTTGGTGTCGGGCGCCTCTTTTGAGCCTTCTTGAGCCTTTCTTGTGTGGCCTTCAATTTCCGTCGGGCGAACTGATTAAGCTTCTTATAGTGGCCAGTAATTCTTCTTTGAAGGTCCAAATATCTATTGGCCTTCTCCAAATTATTCTCTAAGTGGTCATTCACCCTTTCAAGCCATGCTTCTCTATTGTTTTCTATCTCTTGGGTGAATAAAGTAGTGAGAGGAAAAGATTGGAAAAGGGCAGCCTCTTCCTCTTTTTGTTTCTCTAAGGCTCTTCTGAGTCCCATCGTCCTTGGCCTCTTTCTTCTTGGCTGATATTCATCTTCGCTATATTTTAACTCGCCCATGAGTTCTTCCAACTTAATTTGCACCTTGGACAACTCCTTTTGATATTTGATAGCCCGTGTCTCATATACCGCCATGTGGACACTCATCTGCTTGTTTTGTGTTTGTAGAAAGTGAATGAGGTTTTTAGACAATCTCTAGATCTGTTTATAGATCATGAATTTGATCTTCTCTATTTATCAAGAGAGACTCTAGGATTTTGGCCTCATTGTCGCTATCATCACTATTTATCTGAATTATGTCAAAGTCCCTCTCTTTCTCATGGCTACTTTCTTCATTCTCCTTTCCCTTGCTTTGGGTGGCCTTCTTGGTCTTCCTCCTCTTTGGTAATTCCACAATGGATTTCTTGGGAAATTTCCCTTTGCTTCGGAGGGCTCTAGTGACATTTGGAGTTACAGTTTGAGGCACTCTCTTTCTTGATGTTCGGGGCTTTGTCACATTTGGAGAAGAAAGCATGGCCCCTTGCCTAGGAGAGGTAGCTAGCACATGCTCTATTTGCTCTTTGCCCTTGCTACTCCCCTCATCATTCTTGCCACTGTTTTGACCTTCTTCATGAATGCTTTGACTGTCACCTTGCATGTATTTTTTAAGGCTGCCCTCTTCACTCTTGTCCCTACTTTCTTTAGGACTTTTAGGCTCTGTCTCCTCAAGGTTTTGTGCGTCAACCTCCTCATGTTTTTTGTAGTGAGGGCTACCAATATCCTCATCAAACTGTTCCATTTCCTCATCATTTCCCTCTTCACTGTTTTGGTCTTCTTCATGGCACTTTTCTTCACCACTGTGCTACCTTTCATCACTGTGTTTTTCTTCTTCATCATGTTGTTCTTCCTCACTGTGTTTTTCTTCTTCATCATGTTGTTCTTCCTCACTCTATTTTTCTTCACTTTGCTCCCTTTCCTCACTGTGTTCTTCTTCCTCATTATGCTGCTCTTCTTCATTGTGTTCTTATTCCTCATTATGTTTCTCTTCTTCATTGTGTTCTTCTTCCTCATTATACTGCTCTTCTTCACAAATAATGGGAAATTTTAGCTTCTTAGGAATGGGCTTACTAGAAGAAGGAGAAACATGTTGAGTGGAAGGTGAAGGAGATGCATGGGATGAAGAAACAGTGGCAAAATCAGGATGTGTAATGAAAGTGTCCCAAGAGATTCCCTTCTTCTCAAGTTGATGAAGAATGACAATCTTGATGAGGGAATGATGGAAAAGGCAAGCTGGCTGCTGAGAGGGAGGTCTCTTTTGAACAGTGGAGGCCATATTTTAAATACTTCTATGGAGGAAAAAGTCGAGGTTTAACAATTGGGTCCTCGTGAAGTGCATGAGTAACCAGACATCGTAAGCATAGACCCGGGAAAAAATTCCCTCGCATTTGAAATATTTCATGATTATCTTCATGAGGGGAGCATAGCTAGTCAAGAGACATGAAAAAGGAAAAATGGATGGGCATGCATATGGATGCTCCGGCTTCAAAAAGGGTTTGTACTGAGTCTAGGTAGCTCTGTTTAAACCGTTTTTCTCTATCATATGGGATTTTGGTAGCTCTGGAAATGGATCTAGGAGAAAACTTGAAATCTAAGCCTGCCAGCTGAAAATGTTTCCCTTAAAATCTCAAAGCACATAGATGTGTTAAGGGGAGATAGATTTTCACCTCCTGAACCCTTTGACAAAAATCTAGACATCAAACTTCATGAAAATTAAACAGAACTGAAGGATGGGCATTTACTTCCTCAGTTGAAAAAGGTTCATACCTCTTGTGAGGGCCACTTCTGCTGTCTTTCCTGGGAGGCATTTTGTTTTGGATACTATTTACTGGTTGAACAAGATAATGGCTATTTCAAATGATTTCTGAAATAGTCTCCCAACACCACACCTTGTCCTATCTGCAAGTCCCTGTGCTTCTTTGATGTTATTAAACAAGTTTTTTGTCAAAATAGAAACAAAAACACTTTGATCACTGTGTTTGAGCAAAGATCTTGAAAAATATATGGTTAGGGTCCTTTGTTGAAAAAGGATCTCCTGTGTTTTGGCACACAAAATCCTCCCCTCAAGCACTGCCCTTTTGTTTGTTTAATGCCCTTTGCAAGGTAAACAAAAACACCTTTCAACTGACTTGAAGACCTTGAAAACAGACTCTGCCTTCTTTTTGAATTCTAGGGCTGCACAAAGTTTACTGTTTCAAAATACAGAGAGGACCTCTTAAAATGACCAAGCCTTCACCTTCTAACCAACATTTCACTCTGAGTTTTTAACACACTACATCAATTCTTGACATCCACAACGACAAAAACTCTTTGATTTTGACCAAAGGCTCTAACTTCTAATCACTGTTTCTCTCTTGTGCCTTTTTAGATGAAAAGATGCCCTTAAAACCACTTTTAAAACACCTTCCAGATTGATTTGAGACCCAAAAACACAAGAAGGCCTTCTTTAGTTTTGACAAAAACTCTATCTCTTTACCACTGTCTATCTCTGTGTTTTAGATGGTGAAGTGCTTTCAAAATCACTATTTCTTCTTAGGGAAAAACACATAAAAACTCCCCCTTCAAACTTTGAATTTTACCAAGAGGTAATGGAAAATACCTTGAAGAATGTTTATGGGCCTTGGTTGATCGTTGGAGCAGCCTTTTAAAGTGTTTTTGGAAGCCAAAAGAGGAGTGGCACATTTGAAGTAGAGGGTGCCGCGCATATAGAGGTTGTCGGGTCGGCTTCGGGCCGTGGTGAACGAGCACACAGGCGCGCTACGTAGCAGTTCAAATGTTGTGTATGTGCACTCATAGGCATGCCGCGCACTTCTACAGGCATGCCACGTAGGCTTCAAGTGTTGAAAAACCTTCCAATTTGTCCAAGAATGCCTTTTCTCTAGCGGAGCAGGTAAGGAGAGTATACTTTGGCTTTTGAAATTTGCAAATGAGGCTTTTGAAATGGTCTCCTCCCTCTTTTAAAGTCGAACAAGCCAAAACACCTTTCTAATTACTTTGTGAGGGTTTGGATTTTGAAAAAGGCCTTTGTGCCATATCAAAACACACATCTCTATTCTTGGTAACATATGACCTTTTTGAAATACCATCGGAATTATTTTTTAAATTGTCTTCTTCGTATGCATATGAGGAGGCTATTGTTGAAGACTGAGGCTATTCTGTCTTTAAAAAAGGAAAATTTCTTCAGGGACCATATCAAAGACTGTTGAACTTTTAGGCACCTTTTAACATTTTCCTTTGACTGTGGAAAAAGAACTTCATTGCACTCACCCATATTTTACCTACATCTGTTTATCAAAGAGGAAGCTTTTAAACACCTTTAATGAAATTATATACAACATCAGAGTTTTTTTCTATGTAAAGTAAAAGGTCTTGTCTATGACTATGGTGTGTTTTAATTCTTTGAAGGTTATCTTGAACTTGAAACATTGTTTCATACCCTTCCTGTCATTTTGATGAGCTTGTTCCAAGCTTGTACATTTTAACCTCAGATTTCCTCTGAAGAAAACCTTTATGGTCATGAAAAACAAAGCTTCTTGAACATCATAGTATCCCTGATTGTTCTATGTTTAACACCAGTTTTCTACTCATAAACCTTCAATTTCTTCCCACTAAAATTCAATTCTATCCTTTAAACAGTGAACCCATGTAAGCACTCCTTGAAACACTACTGTTGTATCAGTGGTTTCATCCATTGGAGAAAATGGTGTAAACAAGTTTTTAGGCCATTTGAAGCATTGTTAGCCTTGTGCTCTTTGAATGAGGCCATACCTCTGTTCTTGACCCTCTACTTGTTAAATTAAGGAGGCCTTTATCATGCTCCTAACCATCTGCTTTTTTTTTTAAATGAAGGAGGTTAACATAAAATTTCTAAACCATCTGCTCTTTATACTAGAGGAAGTTTACATCAAGTGACCCAACCATCTGCCACCATGCCTGGGAGGTTGAACACATCTCACGTCACTTCCATCCCTCTCATGCCCGTGAGTGATGTCTTCGTACTACCCAACCATCCGCTCATGCCCAAGTGAGCAGCTCTCACTGTTACCATCCCTTTTTTCAAACTCGTGTCATCTTTCCTTGTACACATTCCCGTTTGGTGGGTACACCCAAAATAAGTAATAAAGTGATAGCTTGACTCGTTACCACGTATTCCGCTTTCGTAGTGATGACTATATCCATGCTCCAGCTTCTTCAGGGTAAGCTTCCAAAGCCATGCTTTTCCACCTTGTCAGATAGAAAATCCTCATAAAACTTTTTCTAATCTCTTCTACTTTTCAAATTCACCCATGTCAAAATCAAAACCTCATTATCACTATCCTATCTAGCTTCAGCCCTATTTGTCTGCCCATCAGCTCCAAAAGGAAAAGTCCAAGTCTGTTGCAAAAGTCTCCCCTATGTTAGGAAGTGGCGCTTTAAGACATTTTACCCTTGGCAATCATCAAAAAGCCAAAAAGCCTCCATCTGCTACAGACCAACCATGACTGACCTCCCACTCTGCAAATGAAATTGACAAACAGCTATAAGTCATGCCACTCACACCCCCTAGGTCTCAGCACGGCATAAAACACCGTCTCAAGCTGATTATTAGGTGTTTCATAGTGTTTTATGGATTCTGCAAAGATACCAAGAAAACATGGTCCCTGTCTCAAGATAAAAATGCTGAAAAATGTGTCACGTTTAGCATGGAATAAACTCGTCTTTAAATGCAATATGAGCTCCAGGTGAGCAGTTGACTGCAAACTATAGTTCACTCATCAAGACCTTGCAGCTTCCTTTTAGCATGAAAATCACAGTAAGAGAAAGACACCACTGTCACAGCAAACTGGTAATTTGTCATGGCCAAGAACCTCCTTCATTTACAAGTAGAGGGTTAGGGCGCCTCCTTCATCTACAAGCAGAGGGCGCTGGCCAGTATTGACTTTAAGGATTGCAAAAGCCCAGGTTTGCTTTTTTACCGAACAAGTGAGACAGCTATTCCAAAGTTTAGGTATAAGTGATGATCATAAATGTACACAAAAACACAAATCATGATAAGTTAAAGGGAAAACAGAGTTTTGGTCTTGTAAAGAAAGTCATTTGAAATTTTCAAATCATGTGAATTGTTAAACTTTATAGAGGCATATCATTAATAAAAACAATTCTAATCATAAGCAGCCTGCTGTTCCACAAAGATCAAATTGAAGAGATGCTGACAAATCATGTCATTATCACAGGCAGAAGAAAAGGTGTTGTTTTTCAAGGGGCGCTGACCTCCATAGTCACAGAGACTATCTTTCAAATATTTTGTCATAAGTTGACCAAGGCCAATGGTGAAATTTCAGCTCCCCTCAGCAAAGAACAGTGCAGTGAGACAGTGACACCTTGACTAGGGTTTTTTCTGAAGCACAGTAGTGATCACAGGAAGAGGTAAAAATATTAATGTTTTCAAGTTGTTTTCTTACCATCATATCCAAGAAAAACCCTTGTTAGGCAGGCTTATCAAGCAATCTTCAGACACTTTGCCAATTGAAGGGCCTCCTTCATTTATGAGTAGATGGCCAAGGCATTGAATGTTGTTAAAACTGACTGGTCAAAAGGTGTAGTGGAAAGAGACAAAGGAGGAAAGCAAAAGTCTTTACACAGGAGACAATTTGAATATGTATGCCATTGATACAAAAAGGGGCAGTTTCCTTAGGAGAAGAGGCCACACAGCACCTCACTGTCATATCCCAAGAAGTCTAAAAGAGTTGTTTTCAAGAAAACAGAGAAAGAAAGTATGAATGGATGCAACTAAAATATGGCACTTTCAATCCAAAGAGGAGCTTATGAATCACCTGGAAGCAGAAATTATCAAACAAGTTGGGAGAAGACAGACCATCTCCTGTTAAATAATAAAACAGCTTTCAAATGCTCTTTGACAGATTTTGAATGGTTTTTCGTTGTTAAAAATATCACCTAAAGTGTCAAAGCAGTGGACAGGTTTGAAATTATGGATGAGTCTGTTACAAGAAGATCAATGCACAGGACAAAGGAAATGATAGTTGTTTCTCAAAGTATACTGATCTTCCTACCTATCAAAGGATGTCCTTAAGATTACTTATCATAGGTTGACAAAAGAAACCTGAGCTCAGTTTCCCAAAAGGTACTGCAGCTAAATACAGTTATTCATCAAAATACAAGAAAGACTTTGCACTTTTTCAAGATCCTGAACATAAGCAGCCAAAAGCAGCATTCCACACACAAATGCAGCAGGTTCCCTATGAATCAAATCAAAGTTCATTATCATTGAAGAAAGGTGAAGGCAGATGGTCGCTTGTTCTTTATAAAGATTTAAAAGTAATGCTTTAAAACTAATTTATCAAACTTGAAGTCCTAAGTTTAAAAATGTACTGTGGCATCATTTCAAAAGGAAAATCCTTGAAAACCCTTACAAAATTATAAACCCATGGTTTTATTTCATTTGGAAATAAAGGATGTTTGAAGGACCGTTGCAAACTCACTGCTACTACCCAAGGTCATAAGAGAAAACATCACCTTGAAGTTTACAAAGCCTGAGGAAGAAGGAGAAGGAAAACAGAGTTTTCTGTGTTTTGAATCACAAGGCCGCGCTCGTGGACGTCATGCGCTCGTGGCCTGATCTGCCATAAACAGCATAAGAAAGCCGACGCCCGTAGTGGCGCGTGACGGGCCTGTGCGTGTTGGTCCTGTCGGCCCGACAGTGACCCGACACCACAAACTTGCGCGCCGCTCTCCATTGCAAATGTGCCACGCATGTTTCAAACGTCCAAAACACCTCCAATAACTTCTCAAAGCTACTCGAACTCTCGAGAAAATCCTGCCATCGTGTTTCAAAGGTATTCTATGCCCCTCCCTTGATATTTTCAAAATTGTTAAGTGGTGGAAAGGAGATGAAAGTCATGGCTTGAAATCACAGTTCCGGGTTGTTTTAAGGAAAGTGCCTTTGTTTAAAACTCAAGGCTGTAGTAGTTTTGTTTGCCCAACACTGACATTAATAAAAGGAATATGTTTTGATGGGTGGCAAAGGACCAAATTAAACTCTCCGAACAGTTTTTGAAATAATGTAGAAACAACGTCCAAAAAGGAAGAAATGTGGGTTTACTTTCAAGTAGCAGTTATCATGATATAAATTTTTTTTGTCAAACCAAAAGATCTCTCTGTTTGATAAAAAGAGGCAAAACAACAATGCTTTCTCCTTTGCTTCATAAGACAACTTTAGTATGTGAAATTGAAAGTCACCATTAGGAGGTATTGTCAAATTTGGGTAAGGAATATTGGATACCATGGCAGTATTTTGGTTCAAAGAAAGTCTTCACTGTTTGACTCCTACAGGATTGTTTGGGCTCACACCAAACACAAGGGGCTTGATAACTATACCTATTACACAGTGACCTTTGACTGTGTATGTCCTTATGAGTATGTGTTGATTCATATACAAAGGCAAAAAGAAGGTTTTGTTATAAAGAGACAGGGCTTTATGTCAAAGGAAGGCATTTCACACTATCTTCAAAACATTGCTGACATACCTATAGAAGACAGTGAAGTGTAATCAGAAAAAGGGTTTTTGTCAAAGAGCATTTTATAGGTTGAAAGCTACAGGGGAAAGTTGCTCACACTTCTCACAGAAAAGACAGTGTTCACTGTGTTTGTTGCTTGACTGTCTTTTGTTTTTTGAGCTTATTGATAAGTGTATGTTCATATAGAGTAGAGGTTCTTTCTGCGAAGGCAAGGGTTACATTGATAAGGAGACACTGATTATTTTGAAAGAGATAAACAGCTACAACCTCTGTTGAAACCTTATAGCTTGTCACCTCTGTTCTCTGACTGTGACAGTGACTGTTTAATTGCACTAAGGGTTGATTGCATATATGGAAGTTTGTTGAATGTTGGCACACTTAGACAAGGCAGGGTTGTAATGATTTGAAAGTCTACCTTGGGACAAAGATATAAATGTGTTGTTGACCTCTAAACTTCACAAGAACAAGGTGATTTATTGACACTTTGCACAGACAATTCACCTAACTGTTGTCTCCTTTTCATTGTGTGGTCTCTTATTAAAAAGTCTGCTGGCTGAGATACTTTAAAGGTGGAAAGGCCACTTTTTGAAAGAGAAGGGGTTTTTTATTGTGAGGAAACTTTTTGAAGTCATTCAAAGACAATTTTTCTCTATCTAAACAATGAATTGACAGGGTTTGGTTCAAAGAAGGCATTCCAAAGACTTGGAAGTAGTTTGGTGTTTTAGGGACACATCTAGATCAAGATGCCCTTCTAGGCAAAACAACAGGAGAAGAATGACAGTGGTAAAGATGAGCAGCAGCTGGAAAAAGAGGAGAAGAATGCTGAACAGCAGTAACTCAGTAGTGATAAACAACAGTTTCAAGAAGCGCCCGGCACGGAAAGAGGAGAAAAGCACATCATCTCTTGACATTTTGGCCTCATCTTCGGAGCATGTTTCTATGGACCCCTGAGGGTCATGCGTGCCAATTTTGGGCCCATTTCGGCGACTTTTTGTTTTTTGGCATTTTTTGGGTTTTTGGTCGAAAACTCATAATTTCTCCATTTCAGTTTGAGGATTTGTCAAGGGAGAAGGATGATACCAGTTGATGCCATAATTCTAGGAGCAGGTCCTCAGCGATTTTCGGAGCATTTGGAGATCATTCTCCCCCTCAAAACGGCGAAAAATGCTCACTTTTTGCACATTCTGCCCGTCATATCAGCAGTCTGCTATTTCCTGGCTTTTTACACACAGGTACAGATTTGGAGGACTTCTAGGAATCAGATTGAGGTGATTTCAGTTGCGACAGAAAGTAGACATAGAGAGCTTTCCAACGAGCTATCATGAGCCTCGTTTTGACACCGGGAAGGCTGCCAATTGTCTCCAGCAAGTCAGGGGACCTTTTCCTGATATAAATTTGAAGTATTTTTGTAATTTTTGAACCTCAAAAATCTGCTTTTTCCAAATGTGCGTTTAGCTATTTTTTCACTTGGAAAATGTTGCAAAGTCAATATAATTTCCGTTTTTAGCATTTTTTAGATATTTTGTGAGATATTTTGTGCCTTGGGCTTTGCAAAGCCTCAAGGACAAGTTTAGATATTTTGATTAGGCCAATGGGATAGCTAGTTGCACCATATGAGGTTTTCCTCACTCAAGCCTATTTATTCCACAAGGCTTCATTGTAAAATAAGGCTGAACTTGAAAGAATAATCAATATATTGGTCATATGAGCTTTGAAGAACATATTTGAGTTATGATTTTTGGACTGCCTCTTGGATGCTTTTGATGAATGATGAAGGATTGTTGATGGATTCCATGTCATGGTAGAATGGTATAGTGTTTCTTGCTTTGTTGTTGTCTTCTAGTTTTCATTCATGATACATGCTTCTTGCTGCTATAGATCAGTAGAGATTAAGTTTGAGATATGCCCATGGAGGCACCTCAAAATTCCTGAATATTCATAGCTTTATGTTTTCTTCTTCCTTAGTTATACTAAAGAATTCTTAACTGCTCTTTAGTAACTTAAGGTTTTGTTGCTAGTTTTATTTACAAGTTCTATGTATGTTGAGTAGGATGTATGGTATGCCATGCTTACCTATGATTGTCCATAGTTCTTTCCATGAAACTATCTCTTTGACTGATTAGCCTATCATCTTGTTGAACCAAGGAGGCCTAGTCCCGATCTAGCCCTTTGCCTAAAACTATGAAAGCTTGTTTGTCAAAGTGCCCAATGACTTAGAGATTGTGTTTAGGCGTTCTGGCATAGTTTTCTGAATTGTTAGTCCATCTTATGTGTTTTCCCCAAAGTTTGATAGCCATTTCCCGAAGTTAGAAGGTCTTATACTTCTATGCATGGCTGGAATGTTTGATTTCTATGTATTAATTAGCTCATAGTTACATTTAGCATGATTAATGGCTTGCTATAACATGTTTATGTCTGCTATCAACTAGTTACACTTGAAATCCCTTGTCTTTCCCAAGCTTGATGTTCATTTACTCCATTTTGCCCAAAGATCCCTTCTACCGTGAATCAAATCGGCCCTACAACAACCTTACATCATCATCTGATAGCTTCCTTGAACTTTTTGACCCCATAGCCCAGTTTATCTACATCTTGTTATCCAGTTTATATCTTTGATCAGTTTTATCCCTCGCAAACTTAAAAAACCAAAAAAATCAAAAACTCACTTCATAACTAGCCTAATATCAGAATACCATAAGAAAACACACCGATATCTTTTACATATAAGAGAGAGCCCTCTCTGAGTCCAGGAAGGCTAGGTCCTCGAGCTCCAAAGCTTGGTTTGATGTTACATCGTCATTTGGCTCGCCAATCGGCCAAATCACGGGACCCTAACATAATGGCGATCACGGTGGGACTCTGAGTATTAAACAAACTTAGATTCCCTAGACCTTAAGAGACCTTATAGAATACTATCTGATTGACTCATCCCACTGCTCACTAACATAGTGACACTCACAGTAGGACCTTCCGAGTTAGTGACAATCTAAGTACACCTTAGTAACTCCTGAAGTCTCAATCAAGCTTAGTAAATTTAGATATTGTCTGAAGAGTAGAAAATAGCTCTTTCACCATCTTAGCAAAATGATGAGTCAGTTATAGAAAACTCTTCCAAACCTTGTAGGCACATAAAACTCAAAAAACCCCAAAACACTCCCTTAGATTGGCTTTTGACAGTATTGGTGGTGGACCATACAAGTATATCTCAAAACAAACTGATAATCCACCTGGCGACTCCACTAAACTCTAGTAAGCCTTACTATTTTACCAAACTCTAGGCTACTATCCGATAAGACCTATCCCATCGCTCACTAACATAGCGGGAGATGGTGGGACACTGAGTACATGATAGTTTAGCAAACTCTTATAAACTCTTTGGTTTTTTTAGATCCTTAAACAAGCAAGCAGTCCATAGATCCATTTAGAGTAAACTCTTTTTGTTCTCATCACCCTAGCAAAGTGTCGAAACAAGTCTAGGATACTTTAACAAACCATAGGCTACACATAAATTCAGAAAATCTAAAAAATATTTCCAGATTAGTTACCGATGGTGGACCATAGCTATCTTCAAAAAACAACCCAGTTCCACCTGGCGACTCCACTAATCCATCCCTTTTATTTTGACCATCCTTCACCTTAGTAGAGCTTTAGAGAAACCACTCATCCAAAGCATTCACTAATACAATTCTCTCTAAACTCTGGATCCAAAATCTGGCTTCACGAAGAATTAACACCATATCCCATCCAGACCCAAATCCCCCTATCATAGTTGATGACCCAGAGAAGATTCTGTGGCAAGCTTCCGAAACTGATCATCTAGCTGCTGGTAGATCCATCCGAAAAACAAGATCTGTACCTAAACATCTCATTATCCTAACAAATTCACCTTTTGAATTAGAGTCATCACAAACTCTTCCCAGAAGCAAATCATATAGTAAGATAAACTTTGACGATCTTGAACCCCTAAACCCACCACAGAGTCCTAGTAGAGAAGCTTCACCTACCACTCCTCCTGATTTCCAGCTTCTCTATCAGTTTGGCTCCTATCATCCCAGATCTGCTCAAAACTAGATCACTAGTCCAAGTTCATCCGCCACACCTGGTCAAACCACCACTGTTCAAACCACTTTATCTCAGCCTACTAGTCCTCATCTTGTACATCATCCATTAGCTCCAGTCATGGCAGCCTGGTACGCACCTTTGGTGTTTCCACCGCCCTTGGCTCCTCTCCCAAATAAATATCAAGACAAAATCCCACACTTTACTGGAGAAGACACCACTACACCTCAACAGCATATAAGTAGGATGAATGATGCTTATGAATACCTGGAGGTACAAGACGAGACCGTCAGAATGAGAATATTCGCCCAAAGTCTTGGTGGTGAACCCAAAACATGGTTCAAAAGCTTTGACTCCAAACAGTATCCATGATATCCCAAAACTACATCAAGTCTTCAGAAATAGGTGGGAAATCCGAAGAAACCCCATTCAAATCCTGTCAGAATATAAAAACCTAAAACGGGAAAATGGGGAAAGTGTCCAAGCTTACTGTACTAGGTTCAAAAGTGTATATAACTCCCTCCCACCTCATTTCAAACCCCCACTTGGTCTAGCCTTGGAAAAATTCCCTGAGGGTTTCGATCCGGACATGACATATCATCTGAGAGACAAGGATCCCCCTACCTTAGAGGAAATGCAACAAATAGCCATAAAAGCAGATGCCAACTTAGCAGAAAAAAGAGCCAGGACTAGATCAGAAAGAAAGGTCACATATAAAGATGAGATCTCCACTTCATCACCTTCCCTAGATCCCAGAATAGATGACTTAATCAAATCCATGGCCAAAATGTGGGAAAAGATAAATGAAAAGGCGCCTATTAGGGACAACCAGCCAAACCCTCCAAACAGAAACCAGAACCAAAACTTTAGGAGGGAACAGCCACAAAACAGACCAAGGGAGAATGACCAACAGATTAGACCACCATTCAATGAAAATTATGTGGAAGAAGATGATAGAGATACAGAACCCATTGATGAAAGTCATTTAAATCTCGTAGGGTCTGATAATGAAAGCGAGGTGTACCTCACAGCGGAAGAACAAGAGTTATGTTCTCCTAATCAAGATGAAACCAACTATGAAGATCTCGACGATCCTGCCATAGAATTTCAAAATGCCATAATAGAAGCTCACCGGCAGTATAATCTTAGAAGCAGAAAAAACCAAAACCATTCCAAAAAGAATAGTCCTGACAATGCCAAAATCTCTGATAACATCTTAGATAAGACCATGGATAGTAACAAAATTGGGGCCAAAAAGACTAAACAAAACAAAGTAAGGCCATTCAGACAAGTACTAGTTCAGACACTCCTAGTACCTCTGCAGAAACCCCAAAGTTAACTGTATCAAATGAAGTCCCAAGCCAGAGTCAGCAGATTAAGAACATAGAAAAGGTTATGTCTGAGAAAGCTTAAACAAATCTGCCCAAACTACCTACTCCTTTTATTTTCGAAGGGGAAATTTCCAAAATAAAAATTACCATACCCCTCACAGAGCTAATAACTATAGGTAGGTATAGATCTCAAATCTTCAAAGTCCTTGATCTAGAGAGCAAGGCAGATACCTTGAATTTGACTGATGACAAACCCGAGCTCTTATTTGGCCCTAAAATAGAAGGTGAATACCAAGAAGGATCTATTTCTCCTTTCTATGTGAGCCTAAACATACAGGACAAGATATTACATAATGCCATGTTAGATTCTGGTACCTCCCATAACCTCATGCCTAAAGCAGTCATGGAAAACCTGGGACTAGAAGTAACTCAACCTCTGGTAACTCAAGCAGTCATGGACAACAATACTCCCATTTATTCCACTCATTCCAATTTAGATTCTTTTATCTTATACAATGAAAGTGATATAAACAAGCAGATAATGGAAAAGGAAGAAGCTCTCAAACCATCAGAAATGCATTTTCCGTTACTAGATGCAGAAACTAATAACCAAAACTTCTCTGATCTTTCTCCTGTTAATCCTGCATATCATAAGTCATAAAATAGATTTGTAAATCAAGTTGAAGAAAATAAATCTGGCAGTCCAATGTACATGGCTGGTGACATTGCTTATGTTAATGATTCTCAAATGTTTGATCAATATGTTGACTTATATGATTTCCAAACAGAAGCTAACTTTGCAGAAGATTCAGTTTTTGATTTTCGGGAGGAAGCCCAGTTTCATAAACTTGAGAAAAGTGAGAAGCCATTACAGGTCATCTATAACACTGATAAGGAGAGCCTTGAGAGTTCAGAAATAAGTGAAGAGTCTCAGACTCTTGACTCTACTTCACTTCAGTCCGTCAAATATAACATTCACATAATTGGAAATCAACAGTTTTTCAGCTTTGATGATGACGTTGAGGAAGATGGTGAAATTCTTGAGCATGTTGTAAATGAAAAGCCTTTTCCTGAAATGGTTGAGGAAATCATTTTGGACATAGAATCTTCCTTAACTCCAGATTTGCAGTTACCCAGTTCCATTGAGTTACAAATTGCAGATAAAGAAATAGAGGTTGATAAACAAATGAGAGTTGTCACACTATCCTTTCAAGATAATTTACTGTCAAAGTGTATCCTTGCCCATCATCCTGATGACCTTCACAGAGTTTTTAGCCCGCCCTATCAAAACACATTAGCTTGGCAAGAAAACTACACTGCAATATGTGATGAGTCTGACATTTCAAGTGATCAGGAGCAAAAGGAAGAGTTGCTTTACCGAGAGAATCCCAAATATAGTCAAGTGGAAGAAAGAGTAGTCCTGAATGAAGCCCATATCTCAAAACCCCTAGATCAGGTATTATTCCAAGATCCATTTGTTGTTTTCCTTGAGAAGTCTGAAAGAATAATATTGAATGAAACCTATATCTCAAATCCTCTAGATCAGGTATTATTCCAAGATCCAGTTGCCTTTTTCCTTGAAAAGTCTGAAAGAGTAGTGGTTTCTGTCATAAACAAGTTGCTACCAAGAATGAGAAAAAGCTTAAGTACTACTGTCCAAAAACCTGCCAAATGGGAGTGGCCTTGTCATTATTTCTGCATCATGAAATAACTAAACCAGAGTCACCCATATAATCATCTACTTGACTGGTTACATTGGAAAGAAGAGTTCACCAAATGTGTATGTTGTGTACAGGTTAGATAGAATAGATAAACAACAGTAGAAAATAAGCTCAGCCTTGTGAGCACCTTTTCATTTGTAGTTTGTTTAAAGAAAAAGTGAAAAAACAGAAAATACAAAAAACAGTGAAAAGTAGAAAAAGAGGGCAGTTTCTAAAAAGCAGTGGTAAAGCCCCATGTTCCAAAAAAACAGTCCTTCGGAAAGCACGCAAGTCTAAATGCCGCTACTAGTACTTCAATGTCTTGTTTAGTTATCTAGCCTAATCATAGCTGAGCATGTTTAAATTTATTTGCTGATAAGTTAGTGAGTGAAAAAGATGGTCAACATTGTGTAAGATTGACTTATCACAGAGTATAGATTAGGGAGAGATTCTGGTTCCACATGCCTAAAACAGAACCAAAGAGAGAAGCGAGGGATGAAAAATATAGTGTGCATCTTAGCCCCGCTTGTCTAGTTCCCCTTTGTTGCAAAATAACATTTGTGTGCAGCTTGTCTTTTATGCCGCAAATTCATGACAAATCAGACTGCCTAATCCTGATTTGATCATCTTTTAAATTTCATGTTTTAGATTAGAGAATAAAATCCTGTCAAACTGCTTAATCTTGACAGTCGATCTAGCATAGGTAGAGTAATGAAGGAGTTCATCAGTTTAATCTGAACTCTCGGCAGATATAAGAGTATAAATAGATACGTTCATTTTGCAAAAATAAAATATACATTGTCAAAAGGCTGCTAGTTCAAATGCGCCAAAGAGAAGAAAAAATGTTAGGAAAGATAGTGGGGTAGGTAGAAGTATCATTGATGTTAACCATGCTGTCACTTTTCAGAAATAACATCAAAAGAAGGTGAAATTTTGCACCAATGGATAAGGCACTGGTCTTCATAAGCCAAAGAACTGAATTCTGGACACCTCCTGACGAGGAGCTGCCCTCCCCAAATGGAGCCACTGTTAGTCATCAGTATTTTTCACATGTTAGTGATGACTATATCCATAGCTGAGTTTTCTAGAAGCTGAATTCCATATGGCAATTTGTCATCTAGAAAACCCTCATAAAAGTTTTTCACCCTTCTACTCTTCCGTCCACCCATGTCAAAATCAAAACCTCATTATCAATATCCTATCTAGCTTTAGCCCAACTAGTCTGTCCAACAACTTTAAAAGGCAAATCCAAGTCTATTTCAAAAAGTCTCCCTTATGTTAGGAAGTGGCGCTTTAAGGCATTTTACCTTTGGCAATCATCAAAAAGCCAAAAAGCCTCCATCTGCTACAGACCAACCATAACTGACCTCCCACTTTGCAAATGAAATTGACAACAGCTCTAAGTCGCGCCACTCACACCCCCTAGGTCTCAGCACTGCATAAACCACAGTCTCAAGCTGATTATTAGGTGTTTCACTGTGTTTTATGGATTCAACAAAGACAGGAAATATAACTTCATCTCAGGAGGAAATGCTTGAATCTACAGTTAGAAGAACAGCTGCTCCTAAAAGTAACATGAGCCTGAGATACATCTGCAAAACAGAGAGTCACTCATCAAGACCTTGCATTTTCTTTCCAGCATGAAAAATCACAGTAAGAGAAAGACACCACTGTCACATCAAACTGGTAATTTTTCATGGCCCAGAACCTCCTTCATTTACAAGCAGAGGGTTAGGGCGCCTCCTTCATCTACAAGCAGAGGGCACTGGCCAGTATTGACTTTAAGGATTGCAAAAGCCCAGGTTTGCTTTTTACTGAACAGTGAGACAGTGACTCCAGGTTTTCTGAGTATAAGTGATGATCATAACAGGGCTACAGTCTGAAGTATGCAAGTTAAAGGGAAAACAGAGTTTTGGTCTTGTAAAGAAAGTCATTTGAAATTTTCAAATCATGTGAATTGTTAAACTTTATAGAGGCATATCATTAGTAAAAACAATTCTAATCATAAGCAGCCTGCTGTTCCACAAAGATCAAAATGAAGAGACGCTGACAAATCATGTCATTATCACAGGCAGAAGAAAAGGTGTTGTTTTTCAAGGGGCGCTGATCTCCATAGTCACAGAGACTATCTTTCAAATATTTTTTCATAAGTTGACCAAGGCAAATGGTGAAATTTCAGCTCCCCTCAGCAAAGAACAGTGCAATGAGACAGTGACACCTTGACTAGGGTTTTTTCTGAAGCACAGTAGTGATCACAGGAAGAGGTAAAAATATTAATGTTTTCAAGTTGTTTGCTTACCATCATATCCAAGAAAAACCCTTGTCAGGCAGGCTTATCAAGCAATCTTCAGACACTTTGCCAAGTGAAGGGCCTCCTTCATTTATGAGCAGATGGCCAAGGCATTGAATGTTGTTAAAACTGACTGGTCAAAAGGAGCAGTGGAAAGAGACAAAGGAGGAAAGCAAAAGTCTTTACACAGGAGACAATTTGAATATGTATGCCATTGATACAAAAAGGGGAAGTTTCCTTAGGAGAAGAGGCCACACGGCACCTCACTATCATGTCCCAAGAAGTCTAAAAGAGTTCTTTTCAAGAAAACAGAGAAAGAAAGTATGAATGGATGCAACTAAAATATGGCACTTGCAATCCAAAGTGGAGCTTATGAATCACCTGGAAGCAGAAATTATCAAACAAGTTGGGAGAAGACAGACCATCTCCTGTTAAATAATAAAACAGCTTTCAAATGCTCTTTGACAGATTTTGAATGGTTTTTCCTTGTTAAAAATATCACCTAAAGTGTCAAAGCAGTGGATAGGTTTGAAATTATGGATGAGTCTGTCACAAGAAGATCAATGCACAGGACAAAGGAAATGATAGTTGTTTCTCAAAGTATACTGATCTTCCTACCTATCAGAGGATGTCCTTAAGATTACTTATCATAGGTTGACAAAAGAAACCTGAGCTCAGTTTCCCAAAAGGTACTGCAGCTAAATACAGTTATTCATCAAAATACAAGAAAGACTTTGGCACCTTTTTCAAGATCTGGAACTCAGTGAAAGAAAAGTGTGCATACCACAGTCACAACAGAAAGCAGGTTCCCTATGAAAACAAATCAAAGTTCATTATCATTGAAGAAAGGTGAAGGCAGATGGTCGAAATTTGAAGTTCTCATAAGATTTAAAAGTGGGCCCTTTTCAAAACACTATCGAAATTGTTCCAGGTTTCAAAAAAATGCACCAGGGCATCATTTCAAAAAGGAAAAAACTTTGAAAACCCTTACAAAATTAAACCACGGGTTTTATTTCATTTGGCAATAAAGGATTTCAAAGGACCGTTGCAAAATCATCAAGCAGTCACCCAAGCACAAGAGAAAACATCACCTTGAAGTTTACAAAGTCGGAGGAAGAAGTTGTGAGCATGAAAAACAGAGTTTTCAGGTTTTGAACTGCGCACCGCGCCTGTGACGCTGTGCGACGCGCTCAGGTCGACTGTTTATAAAGAAATAAATAGGCGCGCGACGCACCTGTAGTGGCGCGCGACGCACCTGTAGTGGCGCGCGACGCGCCTGTGCGTGTTGGTCCTATCGGCCCGACAGTGACCCGACACCACAAACTTGCGCGCCACTCTCCATTCCAAACGTGCCACGCATGTTTCAAATGTCCAAAACACCTCCAATAACTTCTCAAAGCTACTCAAACTCTCGAGAAAATCCTGCCATCGTGTTTCAAAGGTACTCCATGCCCCTCCCTTGATATTTTCAAAATTGTTAAGCGGTGGAAAGGAGATGAAAGTCATGGCTTGAAGTCACAGTTCCGGGTTGTTTTAAGGAATGTGCCTTTGTTTAAAACTCAAGGCTGTAGTAGTTTTGTTTGCCCAACACTGACATTAATAAAAGGAATAGGTTTTGATGGGTGGCAAAGGACCAAATTAAACTCTCCGAACATTTTTTGAAATAATGCAGAAACAACGTCCAAAAAGGAAGAAATGTGGGTTTACTTTCAAGTAGCAGTTATCATGATATAAATGTTTTTTGTCAACCCAAAAGATCTCTCTGTTTGATAAAAAGAGGCAAAACAACAGTGCTTTCTCCTTTACTTCATAAGACAACTTTAGTATGTGAAATTGAAAGTCACCATTAGGAGGTATTGTCAAATTTGGGTAAGGAATATTGGATACCATGGCAGTATTTTGGTTCAAAGAAAGTCTTCACTGTTTGACTCCTACAGGATTGTTTGGGCTCACACCAAACACAAGGGGCTTGATAACTATACCTATTACACAGTGACCTTTGAATGTGTATGTCCTTATGAGTATGTGTTGATTCATATACAAAGGCAAAAAGAAGGTTTTGTTATAAAGAGACAGGGCTTTATGTCAAAGGAAGGCATTTCACACTATCTTCAAAACATTGCTGACATACCTATAGAAGACAGTGAAGTGTAATCAGAAAAATGGTTTTTGTCAAAGAGCAGTTTATAGGTTGAAAGCTACAGGGGAAAGTTTCTCACACTTCTCACAGAAAAGACAGTGTTCACTGTGTTTGTTGCTTGACTGTCTTTTGTTTTTTGAGCTTATTGATAAGTGTATGTTCATATAGAGTAGAGGTTCTTTCTGCGAAGGCAAGGGTTACATTGATAAGGAGACACTGATTATTTTGAAAGAGATAAACATCTACAACCTCTGTTGAAACCTTATTGCTTGTCACCTCTGTTCTCTGACTGTGACAGTGACTGTTTAATAACACTAAGGGTTGATTGCATATATGCAAGTTTGTTGAATGTTGGCACACTTAGACAAGGCAGGGTTGTAATGATTTGAAAGTCTACCTTGGGACAAAGATATAAATGTGTTGTTGACCTCTAAACTTCACAAGAACAAGGTGATTTCTTGACACTTTGCACAGACAATTCACCTAACTGTTGTCTCCTTTTCACTGTGTGGTCTCTTATTAAAAAGTCTACTGGCTGAGATACTTTAAAGGTGCAAAGGCCACTTTTTGAAAGAGCAGGGGTTTTGTATTGTGAGGAAACTTTTTGAAGTCATTCAAAAACAATTTTTCTCTATCTAAACAATGAATTGACAGGGTTTGGTTCAAAGAAGGCATTCCAAAGACTTGGAAGTAGTTTGGTGTTTCAGGGACACATCTAGATCAAGATGCCCTTCTAGGAAAAACAACAGGAGCAGAATGACAGTGGTAAAGATGAGCAGCAGCTGGAAAAAGAGGAGAAGAATGCTGAACAACAGTAACTCAGTAGTGATAAACATCAGTTTCAAGAAGCGCTCAGCACGGAAAGAGGATAAAAGCACATCAGCTCTTGAAATTTTGGCCTCAGCTTCGGAACATGCTACTATGGACCCCTGAGGGTCATGCGTGCCAATTTTGGGCCCATTTCGGCAACTTTTTGTTTTTTGGCATTTTTTGAGTTTTTGGTCGAAAAATCATAATTTCGCCATTTCAGTTTGAGGATTTTCCAAGGGATGAGGATGATACCAATGGATGCCATAATTCTATGAGCAGGTCCCCAGCAATTTTCAGAGCATTTGGAGATCATTCGCCCCTTCAAATTGGCGAAAAATGCTCACTTTTTGCACATTCTGCCCCTCATATCAGCAGTCTGCTATTTCCTGGTTTTTTACACACAGGTACAGTTTTGGAGGACTTTCAGGCATCAGATTGAGATGATTTTAGTTGCGCCGGAAAGTAGACACAGAGAGCTTTCCAACGAGCCATCATGAGTCTCATTTCGACACTGGGAAGGCTGCCATTTGTCTCCAGCAAGTCAGGGGACCTTTTTCTGATGTAAATTTGAAGTATTTTTGCAATTTTTGAACCTCAAAAATCTGCTTTTTCCAAATGTGCGTTTAGCTATTTTTGCACTTGGAAAATGTTACAAAGTCAATATAATTTCCGTTTTTAGCATTTTTTTAGATATTTTATGGGATATTTTGTGCCTTGGGCTTTGCAAAGCCTCAAGGACAAGTTTAGATATTTTGACTTGGCCAATGGGATAGCTAGTTGCTCCATGAGGTTTTCCTTCCTCTAGCCTATTTATTCCACAAGGTTTCATTGTAAAAGGAGGCTGAACTTGAGAGAAGAATCAATATATTGGTCATATGAGCTTTGAAGAACATATTTGAGTTATGATTTTTGGACTGCCTCTTGGATGCTTTTGAGGAATGATGAAGGATTGTTGATGGATTCCATGACATGGTAGAATGGTATAGTGTTTCTTGCTATGTTATTGTCTTCTAGTTTTCATTCTCGAGCACATTCTTCTCGCTGCTATAGACGGTGAGATTATGTTTTGATATATGCCTATGAGTGCACCCCAAAATTCCCCCCGAATCTTCATAGCTTTACAAGTTTTTCCCTAGTTGCGCTCAAAGAATTCTTAAAACTATTTTTTAGGCAACTTAAGGTTTGACACAGTTTTATTTACAAGTTCTATGCATATGTTGAGCAGGGATGTATGGTTGTATGGTAGTATTCCCTGCCTGCTCGGAGTCCGTGTCCATAGTTCCCATCCATGAAACTACATTCTTTGACCGATTAGCCTACTGGCCTTGTTGGAACTCAAGGAGGCCTAGTCCCGTATCTAGCCCTTTCGCCCAAAACCTCAGCATTTGTCAAAGTGCCCACGCGGACTTAGAGATTAAAGTGAGTTTCCGGCATAGTATTTTGAGTTATTAGTCCATCTTATGTGTCTTCCCAAAAGTCTGATAGCCATTTCCCAAAGTTAGAAGGTCTTATACTTCTATGTATGGCTTGAATGTTTGATTTCTATGTATTAATTAGCTCATAGTTACATTTAGCATGATTAATGGCTTGCTATAACATGTTTATGTCTGCTATCAACTAGTTACACTTGAAATCCCTTGTCTTTCACAAGCTTGATGTTCATTTACTCCATTTTTCCCAAACATCTTTTCTACCTTGAATCAAATCGGCCCTACAGCAGCCTTACATCATCATCTCATAGCTTCCTTGACCTGTTTGACCCCATAGCCCAATTGATCTGACTTCTTGTTATCCATTTTTACATCTTTGATCAGTTTTATCCCTCACAAACTTAAAAACCAAAAATCAAAAAACTCACTTCATAACTAGCCTAATATCAGAACATCATAAGCGAACACACCGATATCTTTTACATTTATAGAGAGAGCCCTCTCTGAGTCCAGGAAGGCTAGGTCCTCGGGCTCCAAAGCTTGGTTTGATGTTACATCGTCATTTGGCTCGCCAATCGGCCAAATCACAGGACCCTAACATTGACAATATGCTATGAGGGGCATGATTTGAGATATGCATCGTGTTGTTAGAATACCCTTGTGAATCTTTGAAACCAGATGACTTGTATCTGTAGGGTATTACTTGCTAGTCATTATTTACTAACCTTTCTTGACTGTGTTTGCAGAGGTTTATTAAATTTCCTCTCTGACTAGCACTCTTATCCCAGGCTCAAGACAATATGAGAAGTAGCTGTCTTCTCATGTTTAGTTTGATAATGTCTTCTGGAATACTTGTACCTTTCTGCTTTTGAAATAGACACTGAAACACTGTAAATCAACCTAATATCATTTTGGCTTTTGAAACATGTACTGCTGAGACATCAAGATCTTTTAGTGGCACGACCTATGGCTGTATCAGGATTTTTAGATTAAGCGCTAATTCAAGGTTGGCTGGTGTTGAGCAAAATATTTTGGCTCAAGATGTTTTCACCAAGGAAGGATTTCCTAAAGTGCCACTACCTAACTTAGGGGAGATCTTTGACAGATTTTGAGTATTCTCTTTGGTATGACTAGATCTTGAGATGACATATGATCAGAGGTAGGGTAGTTGACTTTTTATCAACAGTTGGTTAATGAATGACCTGGGGATGAGGGTAAATGACAGCAGATGCCTTTAGCTTATGATAGCTGATGGACAGGATTATATGACTGAAACTAGATAGGACTTGACAACTAGGTTTTTTCTCATCATAGGCTGACTAAAAAAGGTAGGAGGACAAAAATGTTTAGGGGTGTTTTCTAGATGACAGGTTTGACAAATTGGAGGTCAGCTTCTAGAAAACTTGGCTTTAAAAACTAGTCATCATCAACAGGTGAAAAATACTGATGACTAACAGGCCAAATCCTTGAATCTTCCCTGGGGTCGGCGAGGAGTGGCCATCAATAGGTGGGTAGTCTGCTTTCCACCACTTGATTTCTTCTATTTTCGAATGGCCTCCACTTCTATTACTAGCAGCCAAAACTAGTGAGTCTACGATTATGTTCTTATCCCTCAGCATGAACTGAATGTTAAAAGCATAAAATAAGTTCTCAACCAAATCCCATGCCTCATTCCGGTAAGCTCTGATCCGCAGGTGTTTAGTTTAGCATCGGATCCTGACTTGCCTCACTACAAGCTCTGAGTCTCCAAACACCTTTTGGTTTTGTATGGTCATGTTCCATGTTGTATGCAAGCCCAATAGCAAGGCTTCATACTCAGCCATGTTCTCTGTGCCCTTAAATTCTAGCTTAAAGGAGAGGGGAATTATGAAACCCTTGAGTGATATCAAGAGTACCCCAGCTCTGTTTCCTTCCTGTGAATAAGCCCCATCAAAATGCAAAGTCCAAATTTGTTTTCCTATTTTCTCATAGGATTCTTTGGTGTTATAGGACTGACCTTCGTTTCTTGTAGGAGATTTTCATCCTCCATGAGCATAAGACAAGAGAATTCACCCTCTTTACCATATACCAGAGAATTTATTGAATAGTCGACTTTAGTGACCATCTCTACAAACCTGGATTCATGGTATAATCTTCTTTCCTCCCCACCAAATAGTGGAATAGTGGTGTAGGTGAGGTCAACTTTTATTGATCCTTGAATCTTGTAACCCCAGGATCTGGACAGTAACATTCCAAACCGAGCTAGGATATCAGCTAAAACAATGTCCATTACTAGATTTTTGGTCGAAATCTGGGCTAAATTTACTACCAGATCTTTTATCATACCCAAGCACTTCACCCTCTTAGAATCAAAAGAATACAGGTATTTTTAAGTCCTTGTAATATGCAACCCCAATTTATCCATGACATACAGTGGAAATAGGTTGTGTGAAGCCCTGTAATCCAGCATGAAATTGTGCAACAACAGGTCATGTATCACTAGAGTCACATAGAACGGGGGAGTAGCCGAGTCTTGCTCTTCTACATGAGGTCCAAAATATACCATGGGTCGTTCTTCTTGAAGATTGAGGCTATTAGGAAAATCACTTACACCATGGGGTAGCATGAGTTGGGACACTTGAGCCTTTTATGAAAGTTGTTTTAGGATCTCAATCAGAGGAATCGGGATCTTAACCTTCTCTAATTATTTCTAGAGGTTAAAGTTCATGGGAGATTTTTCTGCAATAACTTCTTTGAACTAATTTTTAGGAGGGTTGGGCAGTTTCAAGGGTATATATGTGGAATTCTCATTTCTAGGAGGATCAGAGCCTTGTTTCATGGAAGTGAACGCAATGGCTTTATGAGGGGCAGACTCTTCTAGTTGGATTTTTCTCCTTACTGGCAGGAATAGGAGGGGTCTATTCTCTTGATATTTATTCTTCATTTTGTTCTTGCACTCGGGTTCTCTTCCTAGAGGACCTAAGATCATACTTCTTATGGAGTTGAGCTTGCATGAAATCCATGAACTACCTTCAGTAATTGTCAATATCTGGGTCTTCTGAAGGGATGTCCTTCTCCTCTTGTTCCCCTTGCAGGGGAGTTCACCTTCCTCATCATCTGAGTAGGCAAGGAATTTATATTCTTGGCATTCTGTGAATTCCTCGGCCTTTCCCTCCGCTTCCCCCTCTAGGTATAGAGGAGTTTGGATATGATCTTGCTATTCCATCCTTTCACACTGTAGCAGCTGTAGAGGGGGCTTCTAGAACTGGATATTAAACCCATGGTTAGGAATAGTTTGGTTAGAATGAGGAGGGGAATTTTTGGCCTCTAATTCAAGCTTAACCAAATTATTTGAAATGTTCTTGGTTAGCTTATTCATTTCTTCCATTCTATACTCTTGTGATTCCCTCTCCCGATTTGAAGTAGATGCCTCCTCCCTGTATCTTCTTCTGGCTTCATGCTCTATCTTCCCCTTGGATTTATGATTTCGGATGTATGAAAAGGAGCGGAGATGAAGGGGAGATGGTGGAAGCGATGGGGAGCTTAGCGGGACACAGAGGGGCTATTTATGATGTGGCAAGGAGGTAGGGCCCAAGCTCATATCGCAAATCACAAGCAGGAGTGTTAACGTATGAGAAAGAGAGAGAGTAAATGTTATGTTTTGCGATGTGTGAAGTGCGATGGAGGGAAGGTGATGTGGAAGGATGGAGGTGGGACCACCCATAGATTGCAGATCGCAGGTTTTATATGTGAGCAACGCAAGGTAAAAGTTAAACTCTATGGGGAGCGATGTGCGGTGAGCAGGGAATGGATGATGTGGCACGGAGGTGGGGCCACCCGCAGATCATAGATCACAAGTTTTATATGGAAGAAGTGGAAGGTAAGTGTTAAGTTTTGTGATGGGTGGAGAGTGGTGAGGAGAGGGTGATGTGAAAGGATGAAAGTGGGACCGCCCGTAGATCGCAAGCATGAGCATTTAGTTGTGGAAAAGCAGAGGGTAGGTGTTATATCTACGAGGAGCGAAGTGCGATTGTGGTAAGGAATTAAGAGCAGTAAAGAATATTACATATATTATATGTCATATATAGTATATGTAACGGTTTGTGGGATCCAACAATTAACACAACTTTGGATCATAATACCTTAACTGCGACACTTTTCTCTTTTGACTGTGAGGCCTTCCACCCAATCTACGCTTGAATTGCTTGGCCTTCCCCTTAAACATTCACACCTCTCCCCAGTGATTTCCTTATAGGGATCACTTCTCCATGTTGAGTGCGGTCACAAGCCAACACCTTCTACATTCATCTTCTTCTTAAACACCCATTTTCTCCTGATGGGTTTCCTTCCAGCTAGCAACTTCACCAGATCCCATGCCTCATTTTTGTGCAAATATTTCATTTCATCAATCATGGCCTCCTTCTAGAGTTTTCCATCTTATGAATCCACTTCCTCCTTGACAGTTATGGGATCCTCATCAGTGATAGTTAAAGAAAAATTTGAACAGAATGCAGATGTACTATACCTTTCTGCCTTCCTTCTTTCCGGAACTGATCTTCTCACACCTGGAGTTTGTGGCTCTTCCTCTTCTGAATCTTGTTTTTTTGTAGAGTCTGATTCATCCTCCTTTAACTCAAAATATATCTTCTTAGGTTCCTTTGGTAGGACTTCATGCTTAACAACATATTTCACCTCTCTAAACACCACATATCGGTTGTACACAACCTTCCTTTTTTATGGGTTCCAAATCTTGCAACCTTTTTAAACCATCCTTATACCGAATAAAGATGCACCTTCAGATTTATTATTCAACTTGGCCCTTTTATCCTTTCAAACGTGTACATATGCATCACATCCAAATACCCTCATATGTGAAAGGTAGGGTTTCTTACCAGTCCATACCTCATGTGGATTCTTATCCTCCAATGCTGATGAAGTTGATCGATTAACTAAGTAACATCCAATCTACACTTCCTCTGCTTAGAATTCCTGTCCTAACCTAGTACCACTGAGAATGCTTCTTTCCATTTTCCATCAGTGTTCTCTTCATTATTTCTGCAAATTTGTTTTGATGAGGTGTGTATGGAGTAATCGTATGTTGTGCTATACCATACTTCTTATAGAATTCTTCAAATTCCTTCTTTCAGAACTCTCCACCATTCTCTGCCCTCGACACCTTTATCTTCTTATTTGTCTAGTTTTCCACCATAGCCTTAAATTATTTAAATCTGTCAAATACTTCATATTTCTTCCTCAAGAAATATATCCATGTATTCCTTGAGAATTCATCTATGAATGAAACTTTAGTACACAGACTTTCCTAGTGACGGAACCGACACAGGTCTAAACACGTCACTGTGCACAAGCTCTAATATCTTGTGCACCCTCTTAGTGCCATAAGGAAAACTCACACGATTCTTCTTCCCATATACACAATGTTCACAAAATTTCAAATCCAGAGAGAAATTATACATACCTTATACAAAACAATTACCATGTAGTATCCGAAGGCCCTTCTCTCCAATATGTCCAAGCCTTTGATGCCATAGCATGTTCTTTTCTCCAAAGACCACTAGGCTTTCTACTCCATTTTCAGGAACCATAGAACTATTGCACCCATTAATAATAGTGCTTCCCTGAATCTTGTATAGAGTTCCAATCCTAATGCCTCGCATTAATACCAGTGCTCCTCAAACCATCTTGCAGTTATATTTTTTGAACATTGTTTTTACACCTGCATCATCCATATTGCTTACAGAAATCAGATTTATGGCTAATGCAGGAATATGCAGAACACTAGGAAGTGTTCTAATCCTTCCACCTTGCAGCTTCAACTTGAATTTTCCACGTCCGACGACTCTGGCCTTCCTATCATCTCCTAAGAAGACATCACCACCATCATACTTCTCATATTCACAGAACCATTCCCTATGGGGAGTGAAGTGAATGGATGCACTTGATTCAATCAACCAAGCCTCATGATCTACATGTGCATTTGATGAAGAAGCCAGATACACATTCCCACCTTCGTATGAGGTGGTTTTTTCCTCTGCAGAAGGAGCATAATTAGATCCATTTCCTTTCTCAGGAGATTTATATTTGTAGTCATTTTTTTAGTGCCCTTCCTTTCTGCATTTCCAACACACTTTTACATGCTTTCCTGGAGATTTAGATCTCCCTCTAGATTTAAATCTCCCACTCGAAAAATTATTTCTGTTTCTGTTCTCAAATCTTCCTCATATAGATAAGGCATCTCCATTATGGCCCTCCATATTTATCCATCTCATTTACTCTGACAACAAGGGTGAGACAATTTCAACAAAATTTAAGGTAGTTGTATTGCAACCTATTGCAATAACCAGACTGTCCCATGAATCTGGTAGAGAACACAACAAATTGATGCACTTATCTTCATTTGATATTTTAATATCAACATATGACAACTGACTTACAACAGTATTGAAGGTGTTTATATGCTCTATCACTGAGTCTCCATCCTTCTTCCTTAGGTTATACAACTTTTTCCACAGGAAAAATTTATTCACCAAAGACTTAGATTGGTACGAAGTACCTAACTTGACCCATAAAGTCTTCACCAGAGGTTCCCCAAATACATTCAACATACTAAATCTGAGATACACAACTTTATTGTGCTCTTTTCCTTCCAATCCAACTTCTCCCAATCTTTGTTGACATTGTCATTGGTTTAGTACCAAGAACTACTATGATCCACTGATCTTTATCCATCAGCATATCCTCCAAATTGATCTTCCACAACTCAAAAATCTGACCATTAAATTTCTCGATATCTATATTTCCACTGCTAGCCATCCTCTTTTACTGCAAGAATCGATCCCGCAGATCTCCCACTGAATAGGGTCTACCACAGGCCCAAGAAAAAAAGCCCTCAGCAATAAAGGTGTCCCCTTGAAGCCGAAAAAACTCTGATACCATTTTTAGGTTTTAACCCTGTACAAAAATTATCTGCAAACAAATTCTTAAAAAACATAAAATAATCAATAGCAAGAGCATAAAACATAAAACATACATACACAAAGATTTTTCCCCTAGATCCAAAATAGGGACCACTAGCTTTATTTTTCATTATATTCCATTTAGTGTTACTACACACATATATACATGTCGAAGCATTCATTAACCCCAATCCATTAACCCTGGATTAGAACATAGCAGTAGTTCCCTTGACTGGATCTACAAAATACCATGGGCCAAAAACCATCATGCCCCAAAGCCATGCACAAACTCATGTACAAAACCATAGGTGGGTCAGCCCACTGAAAAGTAAGAAAAAAAAAATTCCCGGGGCACCACCCCCTATGACCCCCCTGTTGTGCCCAAAATAATGTACATAGGGGGTTTTCACCCCCCCTGTGACCCCCTTGTGCATGCGACTAATCGTGGAAAGAATATAACACATACCCTGTTAGGGTCCTATAATAATAGGGATCATAATTTTGAATTGACTACGTTGAGTCTTGTAATATTGTACATACCTTTCCTTTCTGCAAATTTTTTCCCATATTAAAAAATGAAAAGAGGGTATGTCCTAAAAGAAAAATCAAAGGACCAATAGAAAAGAAGATAAAAAAGAATATAAAATATGAACCCCACAAAAAGAAACAAAAGTAGATCCTGAAAGTGTTGCACATTCAAATGGTACTACTCTTAGTTTACTTTATGCAAATAAAATTGTGCGCAGCTTGTTCAAAATTCCACAATCCATGAAGATCATACAATTTAATCTTGAATCATTCATGCCTTTAAATTTCATGTCATGATAGTTAGTGAATAAAGGTCTGGCCAAACCATTTAATCTTGGCAAATTAGTAGTTAGGTAGAGAATAAAAATGAGCTCATCAGTTTAATCTGAGCCATTGGAAGTTATAAGTTTAGAATTAAGTTAGTTTGCTTATCAAAAGAAAATAAAAGGGCCAGCAAGCTCAAATGCACCCAATAAGGAAGTAAAAAATGTTAGGATAAATAAATTGTACGTAGAAGACTTTTACAATTCATAGAAGGCACCAATTGGTTCATCTCATATCACTAATATCCTCATAAATCCCCTTCCCCTTGCTAAAATCATATTTTCACTCTTGGAAGTCATTTCCCCTTGTGAAAAAATCTCTTTCCCCTTATTCTAACCTTTTTTCCCTTCCTAAAACCCCTTTTCCTTTCTTCAAACCCCTTTCCCTAGTTAAAAACCCATTTCCCTTTGAAATTTCACTCCCCCTTTACTAATTCCATATTATTCAATTAAAACATGCAAAACCCACTTTGCATATTTTAAAAGCGTTAAATGTATATTGGGTCCCACTCATGGAAAATTTTAAGGATGACATTTTATATTAAAGTTTAGAAACCCTGGCAAATCTTACTAGTCCCTAATATGAAAATTATAGAGTTTTTGTTGATATTTTTGTACAAATATTTAGATTTCCAATGATTTTATATTAGTGGATATAATATTTTGGTGATTTCTAAGGTAAAATAATGGTGTGCTATAAATTTTTGGCGAATCATTTTAAAAAATAATGGAAATTGGCAAATATTTTCTTTGGAAAAAGCATGGAAAATTAGTCCACTTTGCATAGTTTAAAAGAGTTAAATGTATATTGGGAACCACTTCAATTGAACCCCTCCCTGATATCATTTTAACACCTAGTGTATTTCTAACATCCCACATATATATATCCCGACCCCATTTATATTTTTACAAACCCACTTAAATATATTTCCCTGAACCCCTTATTATATTATAGCCTATAGTTTATATATTATTTTAACTTCCCTCACTTTCATTTCATTTATCCCTTATTACATTCCACGACCCACATATATTATTAGATCTTATCATATATATTATACCCCTCTGCATAAAATATCCCCAGGTCCCACCTATCAAAATCCTTAACGAATCCCGCAACACTCCTCAATTGTCTGATTGGCACCACCAATATCTAACCACTCCCAAGCCCTTTCACACCCTCGATAGTCCAATGTTTAAAGCCGTGGGGGGGGAGCATGTGTGAAATGGGTGGTTTCACACCCCTACCTCCTTGCCACGAGGCATTCCTACAACGTATCACACCCTTCATCCTAAAACCACCAATCTATTTTTCGCGATGTGATAACCTGCCATACCACCTTTTCGCTATGCAATGAAACCGTCGTTGTTTGAATTCAACCCTGCGCCATGTGATTTACTGCCTCCAGTCAAAAGTAATAAAACCTACCCTTTACCATTAGTTGTCTATTTTTCTATTGAAACTATGAAAAAAAGCCCAAGAAACCTTTACCGACCAAATTTGTAGCCATTGTCGACTAGAATTGAACCTTGTTGCCTCCTGGACTTCTACAGAACAAATTCAACTGTTTTCCAGGTAATCCTAAGCACCAGAAACCATTAATTAAGCACAATAATTGATAAATTGAACGAATTAATGGCCTCCTAGAGAATTATAACTGTTAACCCTCTGCAACCACTTGTGGTAGATGTTTTCCATGCCCCTCTTGCTGATAAGGATTTCAAAATCAGTGATACTATCACCGATTTCAACCTTTTGGACCTCCACTGCTGGAGCCATGACAAATTCATTGATCGAGCTGATGATATCCACCTCTGGGACTCAAACCTACCCAAATATATATTCCCACAAACCTTTCAGTTTCCAGATCTCATTAGACTCTGCCAGATCAACTATTTGCCCAATGAAAGAGCTCTAATTACACCAAACCAAGAGATATTATTCACTATTACTGCTCACTCAATAAATCGTATGTTACAGATCCATCCCAAGCCTAATGAAGTTCCATTATCCATTGAAATCCTCACTGAACTCTATCTGAAGCTGGACTTTCCCAAAAGATTCCAAATATTCTAGACTTTCCTTCCTCCACCAGTAGAAACCCCAAAGAGTAATCCTCCATATTCAGCTTCCATATTTTAAAAGAGAACCATACAGATTGTTACAATTTTGTCATGCATTTTAGGGTATTTCATTGATGAACATGTATATGCATCTATCCTATGTTTCCTATCCATATTTCGCCTAGGTGAGCCTCCAGATTCAACCTTCAACTTTTCCCAATACCTATCAGATTCAATTCATGATCAGCGGGTCAAATTACCAGAGGAAGGAGTATTCAAATACTCCTCAGTTTTAATTCATATGTTTCTATATTTTCAATCATAAAGGTTTGCAGTTAGCCTCCAAAAACTGGACACAGGGGGTAATCCCCAATCTATTGTCTTTTGGACATCCTTGATCAGAAAGGATTCCACATAATTCAGCTATAAATACTTCATTTATTCATTTATGTATCCAATTGTCAATATGCTAAGAAGTAGCATTCAACCTTGAGTGAGTGAAGAGATAAAGAAGGTGTTACAATTGTCAGATCAAAGTAAAATAGTAGACTGGTATTTATACTAGAATCATACAGAAATCAGGGGGTATGGAATCCAGCTAAATCCATACAAGCTTCCCAAATACCTCCCAATGAGGTTATTTGCATTAGAATACATTATACAAATCCTCAGTTCAGATGAAGTCAACTTCCTTTCAGCAAAGAATAAAACTCAATGCAATATTAAGAACTAGTTAGGGCCTTTTATTTGCAATAATAGAAATTTTGGTCACCAAGCAGACAAGTATTTACAATATTTCAAATTCAGTAGATTTTCAAATGGAAATATGATCCCTTGGGAGTCATAAGTAAGTTAATGGTCAAATTCAAATTGACCCCTTCCATTCACGAGTCAAAGCCTGAGGTTGAAAAGTATTTCAACCAGTCACAGTGGCTGGAAAATACTTTACAAGAGGTGGAGAAGAAGGTTGATACTAGTTCCAATCTTCTTAATCCAGCCCCACAGGATAGAAATTCAAAGAGGGTGAGAGAGGAATGCTCTTATTCTGCAAAGACTACTTTTGATACCAAATTCAAGATAATGTAAAGGAAAAAGGAAAAGCTGAATCCAGTGACAGAATAGGAAGAAATAGTTGATACAGTTAAAGTCATTGATACAGATATAATTGTCAGAGATAATGCACCTCCAACAGTTTTAGAAGAAACACATCCACCATCAACCTCCAATGCATAATTCATTCAAAAACAACATAGTTAAGAGGTTTCATCATCAAGAAAACAAGTGGATAAAGAGAAATATATAATGGAGAAATACAAAGAAATTAAAGTGAAGAATGAGGCATTGAAAGCTGTAACTTATGCTTAGTATTGGAAACAAACTCCTAGTGACCAAAACATATTACTTTCAACTTTTGATTACAAAACTATGAAGATGTAAATGGCATTTTTGCAACCAATAGTGCAGGATCCAAAATCATCAGCAGATTACAAGAAAACATCCTTTGAAGTTCTTGTTAAATATGTGCATAGCATATATTATATTGAGTTTCATAAACAAGATGGAGAAATGATCTATTCCACTATGACACACAAAGCTTTAAGTGTCCAAAAACTACATAATTCTCTAGAAAATATTAGGACACAGTTAAAACTATAGAAAGCTTCTTCACAAGCAAAGGATAACAGGATAACATCGGTTGAAGTATTGGTCATGGAGGTTGGATATGATCCAAAGAATATCAAAGCAGCAGAAGAGCTTATCAAGAATAAGAATGAAGACATAGTTTCATTGAAGAAACATCTGAAGCTACCTACCACAAAGAATCCAAAAACTAAAGAAGATTTAGAAAATGAAAATCAAAAGGATGAAATGATGAATCTCATCATTCAATTGACAACTCAACTGAAAGAGATGGAAAATAAAATGGAAAAATTAGTGCAGGAAAAGAAAGGTAGCATGGAAGCAGTTCCTATTACTGCCATTCCTATAGCTTCTTCATTAGCTCCATTACCTACAACAAGATTAGTTACTACACCAATTCCAGTGACAACCGAAGTTCTAGCAACTACACAACTACTACATCAGCAACAACATCAGTAGTGCCAACAACCCATCCAACTGATGAGGCAAGTAAATTTATTAAAGCAATGCACGATATGTCAATACAAACTACTGAGATTAATACACTCAAAGAACAAGTGAAAAATATAGAAGATGAAAACAAATTGGCTCAAATAATGCATAAAGCTAAAGCACAGAAATCTAACAGATTGAATGATATGATTCAAACTCAGAAAAGGAATTGACATTAGCAACACCTTTAGCCCAAGCAAAGAAAAAACTGTGGGCTTATATCATTAAATTTGTTAATGATATTTTGCCTTCTATCCAAGTTATATTTGAGCAGAAATATTTGATAAACGAAGCATGTATTACAATTCAGAAATTCAAAGAAGATCTTGGGAAGAAACCAAAGGAAGCCACTGATATTATAAAGTTCCTAAATTCTAAAAAGAAGCAGGAATTAGAAGAACTTGGGATAAGTGATAGAACAAAAACCATATTAGAGGTGAAGAAAGTGATTTCCAAGAGAAATCTGATGACACGGCTTGAAGATAAGTGTCAAACTATAGATCTTGCAGTGAATATATTCATGAATAAGTTTGATGTTTTAAGACAAAAATACCTGCCTTATCCATTAGTAATCAATGATAAACTAATGAGGCATGAATATTATGATAAAAATATCAGGGAAGTAGCCAAATAAAATTCCAACAGTTCCTCATTGAAAGAAATTCCTACAGGAAAAGTACTCTTTCAAACCTTTAAAACTATCTTTTACCCCCACCATGAGGTAAATCATCTTTCTGTGAACAAGCCTACATGTACCAAATTGAGGCTGATGAGATTTACAGGAGGATGGTAAAGATCAAACTTCCAGATGAAGAAGCCTGGGAAAAATTGTGTGATTTACTGTGACAGGTAAAAGTAAAAATAGGTAAAAGAGACACAAGGTAAAAGAGAAAATAAAGCAAGCAGATAAAGCAATAACCTATTGAAGATGTAAACAGATAAATATAGATAAAAAACAAGTCATATGACAAGCAGCGTAAAAGATACAACCAGCGTGAGAGATAAGACAAAAAAATATCAAAGAAGCAAACAACAAATCAAATAAATAGGGACAATTTGCATTTAGTTAAACAGGTGTCTCTATCTTCTTGCATGAAGATATTTTATTTCTTTGAATATATCCTAATTAGTTGATAGGATATTTTGTATTAAGTTTTGTATAAATACTTCATCAATTCGAAGTATTGAGTGTGGATTCCTGAATATTTATATATTTGAATTGATCTACTACCTGAGGGTTTATTGTACCATTTCCAAGTTGATAGACAGGACAAGTAATAAAAGACATTTCTTTACAGGATTCAAGTGTTGAGCTACTTCAGTGAAGTATATTTCAATTTTTCATGTTATTTTCTTAAGTATTCCATAAACTTGCATGTTTTCTAAATTTAAATGTTATAACATGAATTTTATTGCAGAATTTATTTAAATACACTCTTTTCTGGAGTGTTATTCATTTTAACGTTTTCCTCTGATATCTGGTTTATAGAATCCTTAGTTGCTTTCTGATCCCGATTGACCTCTTTCACCTTCTCTCATTATCTAGTTTAAGAAATTATTAACTACTCCTTGATCCTGATTGAAAACCACTTCACCATTCAGCCTTTAGGATTTTATTTTGCTCAGTTGCCCTACCCTGTAACACTTTCTTTAGAACTTGATTCTTTTATGTTTTCTTGATATATTGACTCCATAGCCCAATAGAACATAGACAGACACCTATCCATCTAAATCAGTAATTCCACCAACAAATGAAAATCAAACCAAATCAATCTTACATAACTAGCCTAAAATCAATTAAAACAACAAAGATAAATCATTAAGAGAGAGCCCTCTCTGAGCATTAGGAAGGCTAGATCCTAATCTCCAAGAGCGATTGATAGTTACCTCTAATATTTCTTTAAACACACATAACATCCCTTGGAAATTTTGGAGTGATAACATACTGGAGACCATACTGGGGAAATTAGTCCCTAGTTTAAACAGAGCTTAAAAGAAAAAAATATTTTCATTTTTTGCATTAAGATTTGAAAGGATTGTTAAAAATTTTCATTGAAAGTTAAAATTCTGGCTTCTAAAAGAACATACTATACCAGGGCTCATCCTAATCCTCATCCTGCTATAATTGTTGATGATCCTGACAAAATTTTAAGAAAAACCAAAAGAGTAGAAATTCTAGGAAGTAGTAATTAATTAATCAAAGCAAATTCACTCCCTAAAGAATTATCAAGTATACAGGATATTCAATTTGATTTATCATTTGAGCATTCTTTATGTAGAACCAAATCTGAAAATTCAATCTATGATATTGTAATAGATCCTAATTTTATTCAATTTATTGAACAAAGTAAGGAAACTATATAACTTGACTTAGATCAAAAGGTTCTAGGGAATTTTGATAAACTTGATGTTTTGACCTCAACTTTGATTAAGGATATAGACGAAGCCTATTTTCAAGAGTCAATTGAATTAGCTGCCCTTGTTTCTGCTACCCCTAAGCGTTCTACAAAACCTTCTGAAACTGTAAATACAACTTTATTTAGTACCACCTCATCTATAATATCCACCACATTTCATTCCACAGAACCATTCATCCCCAAGATTCCTCTTCAACCCAAAGTTTCATTATCATCTTCAAGTATTCTAAGTACATCTTCTAGTATTCTAAGTTCATCTTCAAATACTTCAAGTTCGTCTCCAAGTACTTCAACCTCATCTCCAAGCACCACAAATTTACCTCCCAGTCAAGCTAGCATCTTAGCCATGGCAACCATATATACCCCTTTGGCCTTATAGGCCCCTTTACATGCCATGCCACAAGATTACCAGAGTAAAAATTTTCAGTTTGATGGTACTAGTCAATATACTGCTCAACAACATGTAAATAAAATGACTGATTACTTTGAATTACATGAAGATGATGTTCTAATGAGATTATTTGCACAAACACTAGCAGGAGATGTTAAAACATGGTTTAAAGATTTACCTACTGGTCATATTGCTGATTTAGTTGCTTTCCATAGATTTCTAATCAATAGATGGAAAAGAAAGAAAAATATTTACAAATATTATCTGAATATGAGAACATTATAAGAGCTCCTAATTAATCTTTTCAGGATTACTGTATTAGGTTTAACACCATTTATAATGCAATTCCTGCAAATATCAAACCTCCACCAGACTTCGCCCTAATCAAATTTCCAGATGGTTTTGACACTGATATGTCCTATCAATTGAGAGAAAGAAACCCTGAAACCTTGGAACAAAAGTAAATGAATGCAGTTAGTGTAGAATCTAACTTATTAGCTGAAAGAGCTAGGATGAGAAATAAAAGAAGAGTGGCCATTAAGGAAGAACCATCCACTTCAGACATTAAGATAAATAGTTTAGCTAAAAGTATGGAAAGAATAAGGGATATATTAGAAAACATGGAAAGAAAACTTCAATGGGAAAATCAACAACAAGGTCCCTAAATTAGAAACCACAACTTTAGGAAAAATCATAATACTGGTAAATCAAGAGAAGTAACACTTGATCAACAGATTAGACCACCTTTCCAAGAAAACTATACTGAGAGTTCTCAACAAAATGATGAAGACCAAGACACCCAGATAAACTTGATGGGAATAAATGATGAAAATAATATTTTTCTTACCCAAGAAGAACAAGAATTGTACATGTTACGACAATTACAGTTATAATCTGGAGAATCCTTTGACTATAAACAAGGATATCAATATGCCATCTATGAAGTTAAAAAAAAAATATAGCCTTAGAAGCAAGAATAACATACAAGACCCTACTAAGAAAATAGTTCAAACCCAAACCAAGAAAATAGTAGAAGATCCTGTGTCCAAAGTTTTACAAATTCTCCCTAGAGAAACTCAAAAAAATTCCACTCCAAAGATTGTAGACATTACATCAACTGATACTTAAATATCAACCACTGCTAAAACTGCAACTACCACTCAAACTATTCTAGACAAGAAAATTGAAAGTAAAAAAGTGGAAACAGAGTCTGAATTACCAACTGTTGATAAAAAAAGACAAAAATACTGTTACACGGTAATTTGTCACCGTCCCTACCATTCCCCATCCCGCACATTGGAGGGCTCATTCCATGACCTGTGAGCAGAGACAAGACTTGAAAATACTTTCATGACATCCCTCTGAACATGAGCTTTCATTGCCCTGAAGACATCTCTTTGCAAAAAACCCTAAAAACAACTCTTTTTGCATTGGCGCGGGCAGCCAGTTCAGTACCCGTGCCAATGGGGGAAATCCTTCAAAGAGGGCGCGCAAATTGGCGCTCTGTCCCAGAGTCACACTCGCGCCAGCCAATTTAAGCAGTGTTTTTTAAAAATAAATGGCGGAAGTTTCGTCCTAACAAATTCCTGGACTGCTATCTATCTTGAGTTGGGAGGTTTGGCTACGGATCTCCATAGAGAGGAAGTGGTTTGCCACCTCTCATGGAAGCTTTCTTGATGATAGGGCCAATCCCATGATTATAGGGATCCCAACTCCCCTTCCTCCATCTATAAAAGCTTGCTCATCTCCATTGCAAGCTAGTCTTCAAGTCTTCAAGTTCCTAAATTTCCAATAGCCTTATGCTGTAAGAGCCTTGATTATTCCCTTAAGGCCAAACTCAAGCAAGGAGACTATTGTCAAGATCCGAAGAGAGAGGTTTGTCCCATCCTTGACAGGCTTTTCGAGACGTGTTCTGCTGGCGACCCTCTGAAGGAGAATTCAGCGTCAGAACTATGGTTGTAATTTTCCTTTGATTGATTAATAATAAACGACTATCAGTTATGGTTCAACTCTTGTTGTTGTTTATAATGATGAGTTATGTCCTTTCTGACTGACATATAGTTGCATCTACTGGATTTTACACTTGCGTTTGTTTTGTTTCTTGCATGTGCAAGTGTCCATCACAGAGATTGTGGGGATCGTGATCTGTCAGGGCTAAGGAACGGGAGCGCTACCTCTTCTACAAACAACAACATTGGATTCTAGGTAAGCCTTCATCGCTAGTTGGTTTATTTGCAATTAGGGACCTGCACTATAGCGTGAACGATTGTTACTAGACCCAGTCTGGGCTAGTAGGGATCGCCTCTGTCCGCAGAGGGGATTTACCTCCACAAAACATTGGCGACTCCACTGGGGATCGTTAGCTTGTTGTCGTTCATTTTATAAGCTACAGACAGAGCCTGAAGTTGGCCAGATAGCCTTCGAAACGCTTTTGCTCTGCAATTGCAAAGTAGATCAAAGATGCTTCAGTCAATCTCCGGTTTAGTTTGTAAATTGAACACTTGGAGCATTGTCTTGTCTTTTTGGTTGATTCTTGATTCTTCTTGCTTGATTGGCTCTTTTGAGCTGGTTCTTTCTGTGAATTTGGGTTTTTGAAAACTCCGAACATCACTGGTCTGATCTTGGATTGATTATTTTTTATTTTGGCATAGCAAACTTGACTGGCGCATTTTTTAGCATGACAGTCATGCCAATTGGTGCTAGTTGTCAATATATTACCCGCGCCAATCCTGATATGGCGCTAGTTTCAGCCTGACAGTCACGCTAGTGCTGGGGACTGCTAGGGTTTGCTTGATTTTGAGCTTTCTGAGCATGATCTCTGATTTTGGTTTCATTTTTTCGACTACTAGAGTGTTTTGGAGCCTTTATTGACTGACTGTTACCTTCTTCCTTTGGTTGTTTGCCCATTTCCATCGATTTTGCGTTCTAGCCCTAGGTCATCTAGGTGCTATCGTGTGTTCAACCCTCCTTGGGAGTTTTTGGTTTCTATCAGTTCAGTTGACCTTGTGATTTCTTCTTTGCATTCATTTGGTTCTTTTCTATTGTCTCATCGTGTTGTTTGAGTGATTGTTCCCTTTTCCATTCAAATTCCGCCTTGTCTCGTTTGGGCCTAGATTACATGGCTCATTTGGTGTCTTTGGGATTTTTCTTGGTTTTGAAGGACTGTTGGTTGATTTGAGATCTGATTGTGCTTGTTATTGAGTGAAACGTGCCTGTTTTTGCTCTCTTATCACCATTTCTCAAATTTCTTTCCATTAGTTTTCATTTTGTTTAGTGCATTTTGCTCATAAACATTGAAAATATAAAAAAAATCTCTTTTGATTTTCATTAGTTAATGTGAATTAGACCTTTTCGGTGTTATTAGTGATTGGTAACCGTGAACGAAAATCTTTTTAGTTTTCATTAGCTGCATTAGAGACATCATTGGTTGTTTTCTGTTCATTTCGTTATTGTGTGAAAAGCTCTCAACTCTCTCATAAATAGCTTTCATCGAATGAAATGATATACTGTGGCATATAGAGTGCATTTAGGAGATTTTGAGACATTACATTCGCTAGGGCCTGAAAACTGAAACGTAATTGAAGATAAACTTTAAAATTTACTCAATTTACACTAAGGCAGCATTGAAATCTAACAAAACACATTTAGTGGTCTAGGCTAGAGACGTGTTCCGACGTCTGTAAACCTAGTAGTTGTCGTTCGCCTCTTGGCTTTAGACAACGCTAGTACGGACTTGTGCTCCCCGTACCATCGTGTATATAAAGGGAGACTCCACTAGGTTTCAATCCTTTATCCATAGGAAGCCGAGTCTGCCACCCTATACCCGTGATACACCGGACACAACATTCGAGGAGATTGCCTGCACGTACGGAAAGTCCTTGGTTGATTTCTCTTTCATTTTGAGACCAAGGTGTATATTGCAGTTCACGGTTATTTGGTACACCCTTTGCCTAGTATTCCTGAGTAGTCATTTGATCTTTTCTGACTCTTTAAACTTGAAAGGATCACCATGCACTTGTCCTTTCACACTTGCTTCAAAACTGAAAGAGATAGAGTCACCTTTTATCCATTTCTCGAGTCTTAAAACATGAAACGGTAAAGTTTCCTAAAGTTTCAATGTGATAAAACAAAACACCCGCGATCACACGCCCTGTTAGATTTTGCTTGTTGGTCGTTTGATTGTGTGTCTTGACTCTTTTTCAGCCCGTGTGTGTGTTTGATATTTTTCTCTTATCGTTACTACCACAGTGGCAGAACCCTCAGTTTCGTCTATTGGTAGTCCTTATACGGACGATTCATCAGAGGCTTCTGAACCCTCTGTTGAACCTCAGCAGCCCATTTTTTCCGAGTTTCCTGACAGGGGACCGGTTCTTGCTGAGCAACCCTTTGGGGGACCAGTTGAGTTCAATTGGCCCTTTTCCGACCCTTGGTCTGAGTTAAGAGTAGGGGCAGATTTCCTTTCTCTTACATCGGGTTCGCCTTTTATAGCTGCTGTTTTTCCTCCTAGTCCTCGTCGTCTATTATGATATCTAGTGGTAGGCTCAATCATGAGTGAATCCAGCGAGGAAATCCCCACATCTGGTGAGGATTACCAGTTATTTCCTCAGAGATTATTTCTAGGAGACAACCCTGAACCAGTTGTTATGTCATCACCCGGTCCTTCATTACCGGCAGGGTATAGATCCTTGGGTCAGATTATTGTCGCTGCAGCCTCTATGGCGGTCTCATCCCCTTCTACGAGGCCGGTGGTTCCTTCGTTGGGGATGTCTCCTCATACACCCGTCACCTCTGTACCCAGATGGTTGAACAACCTTCACCATCTGCACCATTTGGGTCCCAAGTCTTTATGATGTGTTGGGGTTCCCATGTTTTGGCCAGGTTGACAAAGACAAAAAGATGAGACAACATAGAACCACTTTCAGACCCTAGGATCTAGCCCTCCTAGGTCTAGAGAGGGATCTCTCTATGAAGTCAGAGGATATGTCTTTGAGGCTTAAAGTATAAGATTTTAGGCTAGTTATAGGCTCGAGGTTGTTGGTTTGATTGTTTGTGTTTGGTTGGAGGGAATCAGCAAAAGAAGGTCCAATAGAGGACAAGGGTGAGCAAAGGGAAGCTTAGGCCGGAATAGATAACTCAAATAACATCAAAGCCATTGGGCTATGGAGTCAAGAAAGGGTTTACTTGTAATCAATGTGCAAGCTTTCAGTTGGGCTAGTCATCTAAATCATCTGGACCTCAAAGGATAGAAGATGGAATGGAACGTTAAGGACTGAAAATGAAAGAAGGAGAACCAACTAACTCTGTCTATAGATCAGGTCAAAGGTCATTTAACTCCAGACCTGCTTGGATAGAACGAGAGGCAATTACAAGAGATCTTGGAAAGGCTATCTGGTCGTGCAAAGATCCTAGTGGACAGGGCTAACACTAATCCCTAGTGTTCCCAAACATTCCAGCTAAATCTTACCAAGAACGTCTAAACATGGACTTCATCAATTCATACATCAGAGAGCAGGCAATAACATCCACTACACTGGTTAAATCAATTGAAATCAACATTTAGATACACATATAAGCAGAAAACATAAAGGCTGGGAGAGCAGCAACATAAGGTACCTATCAAGGGTAAATCTTATGCCAAACTTCGGATGCGAGCCTGAAGAAACATGATGAAATGAGAGCATAACATAAGAGCAAATCAATCACAAATACAGAGAAAGAGAAAACATCACCAGCTGCCTTAGATCAGGATCCAAAGAAACATGCTTGTCATATTAAAAACAACACCAATCAGGTACATCATAGCCCATTGCTTGAACATTCAATCTGAATACATCATATCTCAGCCTATCTTACAGTATACACAGAGAACTTGTCTCAAAAGGAACAATGCTTGCGTTTCACTGATTTCTCATCAACAACCATTACAATCTTTTATTCTGTGCTTTATAGCAAAGGATAAGCCCAAGATCGACTGAGAAGGTAGGTAAAAAATTAAATGTATCTTAAAATACAACCATGAATATAGGGCCGAAACCCATTCTTCTTGGCACGCTGTGTATTTAATCTCTGTCACCTTCTTTGTGAAAGAATGATCTGCTCCAGATTTGATCTTGACATTTTGGCTTGTTGTACTCCAGGTGATTTGAACAGAAATGAAATAAACTGCTAGGAAGGTTTGTCTCATAAATTCCTGACTGTTTTTCGAATTGTAGTTAGGGTGGAAATTCTTTCAGGGACACTCTGCATAATAAAAATAGTATGGGTGTCTTGTACCTGACGAAGAAAAACATTCTGCTGACGAAAACCCTGGTACTACCCCTTGACAGGTTATCGGGGTCTGTAATCTGCTGTTTTGCCTCTGAACACACTGATTTAGGGCCCCAGATCTTCATTAACACGCCCTAATCTCTTTTTCTTGTACTAAATGACTCTGCTTTCTTATTTGCTTCTGACAGTGGTAGCTCGGGCTTTTAATGGCGCTGAAAGATTTTCACTAATCTCGAGCCTTGTTCTTTGAATAAATGACCTGCCCTCACCTTTCCGGGCCTTCTTTATTAAATATACCAAGGTACAAAGCTTTCCTGCATCTCTCGGCCGCTGCATAGGGAACTGGGCGATCATGGCGGCCATTTCTTTCAAATATCCCTACAAAACACGAAGACTGTGAGGAAAACCATGGATATGAATGATGGAGGTGGCAAAGACGAAAGGTGGATGCAGAAAATAGCCGTGAAGGTGGAGGATTTGGGAGAAAACGTGGAAAACCATGGAGGATTTCTCGGGTGAAGACTTAGCGGGACGCAGAGCCGGTACGTAGTAAAATGAATAGAAACGTTAAAACGCCCGAACAAAACAATTGTATGCAATATAATGGGCGGGTGTATGGAGAATATGTGTGGGGGAACGTGGCGTACGGGGAAAACACGTGGAGCTTACGTGGAGGCCCGGGGCGTCTGAATGGCCAACGATGAACGAACATATCCGGACCGTCGATCGGGTGAAGATCAACGGTGAGAAACAACGGGAGGCGGGCCCGCAAGTACGACGAACGGGACTAAATGGTGCGCAGCTTCGGGTGACGACCATCGCTGGATGGAGGAGCCAGGATCGGACGGTCCACGTGGATTCCGCTACCTGACCACCGACCGAACGTTAACGTGCGAAATGGTGGTTTTTCGGAACAGTACCAGGGGACGCGTGGCAGGGGATGAGTGGGATCGCTGGGTTTCGGATGAATACCGCCAGTTGCAGAAGGGCGGTGCGGAATTTCCCGGCGGGTTTGGGCGGATGACGTGTGCAGGAGGGGTCCACCATTTTGGGCGCACTCCACGCTGTTGGATCTAGCTTCCGATCGGACGGCGGAGATCCATTGATCCACAGCTAAGTATAAAACCCAAAAATGTGTGTTTCCAAAGGTTTTTGAATGATTTTCTGGCGCGGGAATGGTTTGAGAGGATCTAAGCGCCCGAAGTATTAAGAGATGGTCGCGGCACTTGGTCCCATTCGGAGGGAAAGGAGCGGGGAGCTACTGTAAAAGGGGCTTTGCTTAAATATAATTAAATACATGGGTTTTATACATTGTTAATGAAATTGAAGGTCAGCCAATGGTAACGGGAGGGAGATAGAGGGGGGATATGGAGAAATAAAAGGTGATGGTGGGGTTTGGGATAGAATTTAGGGGAAATTTAAAAGGGGTAAAGGGGGAGATTAAAGGCGATCTTTGCCAAAGGGAAAAGAGAAGTGGAGATGGGAAAACTTGCAGGAGATAAGGATTGAAGGCCCTTTTGGAGGAATGGATCAACAGAGGGACTACATTTTAGGCACAGCACAGAGAGAGAGACTCCAAGGAGGGTGAAATTTCAGGGGAAAGGCATTCCTTGGAGGCTCCAGAACAATTCTAGCCCCTAGCTTACTTGTCAATAATTTCATAGGGGGGCTAACAGTGGCTCCACATGGGGATGGCTTCTCCTTGGAGGAATCAAGAAACCAGGTATGATCTTTGGAGTAGGCTAGATGCCTGCTATCACAAGCCATCTTCTTTCTTTGATTTTCAGCTGCCACAAACATGATATATCAGCAGAAACATTTTCCCAATCAACCTACCTACCCAAACTACAGTTCTACAAATTTCCCTTGGGTGCATTTGAACTAGCGGACCCTTTACATTTTATTTTGCAAAACAGAAAACAAACCTATTCTAATTCTACCCTTATTGCTCCATGAGGCCAGATTAGACTGTTGACCTCACCTATTTCTCTACCTAATCTACCACCTGTTGGGATTAAACTGTCCAACAGGTTTCTTCACCTATATTCTAAGACAGGAAATTTAAACACAGCCAAGCCAGGATTAGACTGTCTGACTTGCTGGGCTGAAACTTGTAGAAAACAAAAGTGAGAAGGCATGGAATTCTGCAATTGTGAAATATCCTTCTCTCTTCCTTCTGGCTCAGGTTTTGAGCATCTTTGAGTCACTTCTTTCTTTGATTTTAGCTCTGGCTTTGGGCATATTAGAGCTAGTTTCTCTTTCACTGTCGATCCAGGTTTTGAGCATGCTTGGATCAGCTATTCTGCTTCCTGTTTGGCTTAGATTTTGAGTTTATTAGAGCCAATCTTTTACCTCAGAGGTTCATGTTTTGAGCATGTCTGAACCTCTCTTTTCATTCTATTTTTTGGAGACATTTTCTCTTTTTCTGAAAATGAAAATTTGCAACGGTATATACAATGGAGCTGAAACTGGAAATGGAAAATTAGTAGAAATAGTGTTTGAGCATCCTGCCATTGACAGGACCCCCAAAAAACTCTAGACCATCAAGTTCTCGTAAGAAAAATGCATTAGGACCCACAGTGGCTTGTATGATATATGGACCTTGCCACAAACTGTCGAACTTACCATGTTTGCCTTTGTCCTCTCTTCTCGAATCCCATCTCAAAACTTTATCTCCAACCTTGAAATCTGAAGCTTTAGTTCTTTTGTCGAACTGTCTCTTTATGCCTTCCTGTACTCTGACAGCTCTGCTATAAACCTGCTCTATTTTTTGCTGCAGATGGATTTTTTCATTAATTCTTCTTATCATGTTGTCCTCCTCTGATTGGATCTCTTGCACAAGCTTGATCACTGGAACTCCGAGACTAGTAGAAAACTGCTTCTGTCCCATAAACCAGCTGAAAGGGTGACATGCCAATAGACTTCTTTGTAGTGAGCATGTCTGCCCACAAGGCGTGTATCAACTTCTTATGCCATGACCTTTTGTTCTCTTCCAACAGCTTCTTAATGATTGTACCTAGGCTTTTATTTGATGATTCAGCTAGACCATTACCCTGGGGGTAATAGGTAGTTGAATGTCCAAGTGCTATTTCGTACCTGTGATAGAAATCAATCATTCTTTTGGATCCGAAAGCAGCAGCGTTGTCAGTGATTATTTTCCTCAGACAACCAAAACGAGATAGGATGAAGTCTTCTAGGAACCTAATGATGACAGAGTCAGTGGCATTCCTAGTGGGTATAACTTTTATCCATTTGGTGAAGTAATTTGTAGCAGTTAGAATCCATTTATGTTGTCCAGATGAGGCGGGATGAATTTCCCCTATAAATTTTAGGCCCCATTGCATGAAGGGACCTTCTATGGTGATCGGTTGCAAAGGGAGGGGAAGGAGTTTTCTTTTGCCCTCAAAGATCTGACATTTATGGCAGGTAAGAATCATTTTATGGACATCACTAAAGAGTGTAGGCCAATAGTAACCAGCCCTGAGTATCTTATTTGCAGTGGTTTTCCAACTCAGGTGGCCTCCACATTCCCCAACATGAAATTCTTGTTTGATTTTTTCAGCTTCAGTTTCAGATAAACATTTCAGCAAAAGGCCATTTGGATTTTTCCAATATAGACTCTCATTCATAATGCAGTAATTTCTAGCTTTGAGTTTTATGAATCTGGCCTTTGTTTTGGATGGTTCTGGAGGGGCATTGAGGTTCGTGAGCACGTAAAGGATATCAGTATACCAAGGACAGTTCTGAAACTACTCCTCAATAGTTGGATGGGGCAATCCTTCCTGCTCATCTAAGGCATTTATCATGTTGATGTCAACGGCTTGCAGGTTTGATTCAGCCATTAACTGGGCCAGGCCTTGACCTTTGATCAGCTTGGTGGGTTTTATTTCAATGTCATATTCCAATATGGTAGCAATCCATTTGCCTCTTTTTCCATCAGGGTCTTGGGACAAGATATCTTTGACCACTATATTTGGCACATAGGCAATGGTGTGAGAATGCAAAATTTACACCCTAAAGTCTTTTAAGGCCTTGATCAGAGCATAGGCCTACTTTTCCATGATGTTTTACTTTAAGGGTGCGTCTCTTAAGGCTTTACTGAATAAGGCTATGGGTTGTTCATTACGTTCTGAATTTTTCTGCAGCAATACTGCAGCTATGGTGTGTTGGGAAGCAAATGAAAAGATCAGAAAATCTTTTGAAAAGTCAAGGCTGATAAGGACAGGAGCCTGAGTGAGCGCAAGCTTTACTGACTCAAAAGATTTTTTGGCTTTAATAGTCCACTTAATTCCAGCATCTTTCTTCAGCATTTCAGTCATTTTTCTAAGATGCTCAACAAGGTTGGGAATAAATCTTCTAAGGAAATTGATCTTACCAATGAAGGACTGTAGCTCCTTGATGTTTCTTGGATGTGTAATTTGAAGTATTACCTCAACCCTCTGTGGGTCTATCCTGATCCCTTTCTCAGATATAATGTGGCCTAGAAGTTTACCTTCTTGCAGCCCAAAAACAGTTTTCTTAGGATTCAGGGACAGACTGTACCTTCTACATTTTTCAAAGACTTTCCTGAGATGTTTCAAGTGTTCTTCTTCAGTTTTAGAAAAGATAGTTAAGTCATCCAAGTATATAACTATAAAGTGTCCAATCTCCTCTGAAAAAGCTATGTCCATCGCTCTCTGGAAGGTAGCTCCAACATTCATCAATACAAAGGGCATTTTCACATACATGAAGGTGCCCCACAGGGTGGTAAAAGCTGTTTTGAGTTGATCTTCTGGGAGTACCAGGACTTGGTTGTATCCTGAAAAACCATCAAGCAGGGAGATCATTTTAGAGCCTACTACCTTCTGTAGGATATCTTCCATTCTAGGCAGAGGGTAGTTATCTTTCAGGGAGGCTCTATTGAGGTTTCTGAAATCTATGCATAGTCTAATCTCCCCTGTCTTCTTCCTTACAGCCACTAATTTTGACACCCAATCAGAAAACCTTACAGGAACTATTATGCCTGTTTCATACATATTTTTAATTTCTTTCTCCACTGCAGGCAATTGTTTTGGGTTGATTCTCCAAAGTTTTTGTCTGAAAGGCTTCTGATTTTCCTTTAGTGGTATCTTGTGTTATATGATGTTGGTGTCATAGGCCTTTAAGTCTTCATAGCTCCATGCAAACACATCAATGAATTCCTTAAACAGGTCAATGTATTTCTTCTTCATGTTTGCAGGTATAGACTTAGCCAGTTTTATCATTTTGGGCTTATCTTCAGTGCCTATGTTGCATTCTTCTATATCTGATTCTGCATGTTCCATTGTGGGCTTTTTTGCTACGTCATCAAAGTCAAAAAGGTCTTCTAAGGGTGCCAGACCTCTGGGTATGTTCTTATCTTTGGCCTGCAGCACTTCGACCTCTTCTGTTTCTGCGTTTTCACAATTTTCGATTGGATTTCAAGTTTGTTCAGAAAAAGAATTTATTTCTATGTTACAGGGTGTTTCTTGTTCATCTGGGGGATATTCATCTAGGCAGAAGCTATCAGATTTGGAGTCCGAATCAGGAAATTCGAACTCATTTCTGCCTATCAGGAAATCTTCGATCTGTTTGTCTCCTTCGAAGACCTGCCAATATTTTTCATTGTCTGGCACTGTAGGCCTGAATTTGGTCTGAATGATAATTTGTTGGTCAACTGGGGCTTTAGGATATGAGCTAGCTAGACATGCTAGTTCATTTGCAATGGCATTTTGACCCCTAGGAATGAACACTAACTCATATTCAACAAACGTTTTTAGCAAATCTAGAGTGTCATTCCTGTATGCTCTAAGCCTGGGGTGTTTTGCTGAATACTCACCATTCACCTGTTTGATCGCTAACTCTAAGTCTCCTCTCACAGTGATCCTACGAGCTCCTAATTTCTTCAACATATTTAAGCCCAAGATGAGAGCCTCATATTCTGCAATGTTGTTTGTGCATTTAAAATGCAGGTTCACAGCGTGGCTCTCTGCATAATCACTTTCTATGTTTCGTAGCCACACTCCTGCCCCAGCATTTTGCTTAGTACAGGACCCATCAAAATTCATCTCCCACAGGGGTTCCTCGTTTAATTCGTTTTCATCCCCCCCCTTACAGTTGGATTCGCCATTACGTTGAGTTTCAGGGTCTGTACTAGGAGGGGGGTTGTTTTGTTTTTCGTTATGGGCATGGAGATCAGGGAGGCGGCCAACTTGCTGTTTTTGTCCTGTTTCTGTTTTATTTAGAGTTACGTTTTCAATATTTTTCCCATGGTCTCCTTCTTCGTATTCTTCCAGAGTAGCCATTATGTTGAAATCCATGGGCTGTATGTTGGTATCTCCATTATCTGATCTAGGCTCTTCTGAGGATTGGTCATTGTAGAGAATGAAAGAGTCTAGATTTGTATATACAGAGTATAGTGGTGAGTTTTCAGGTTTCTCGGGGCTACTGACTAAAAATTTCATCTAAGACTCTCTATACAGTCTTCTAAGTTGGCTAAATATAGGGATAGTGGCATACGAGCCATCCATCTGCATTGTTCCTTGCAGTTTGGCTCCCCATGATCTTGATAGCAGCATGCCATACTTCGGTGGCACATCTGCCACCACAACATCCATGACCATACACTTGGCAAGAATCTGGGTTAAGCTCACACATAAGTCTTTGATGAGGCCTAGGAATTTTACTCTACTAGAGTCAAATGAATATAAGTCCTTGTAAGGTCTGGTGATTTCTAGGCCTAGCCTCTCCATCACTACCTTAGGCATTAGATTGTGTGATGAACTAGAGTCATGCATGGCATTGTGGAGTATCTTGTCGTGAATGTTGAGACTGATATAAAAAGGTGGAATTACCCCTTCCTGAAATTTTCCTTCAATTTTGGGACCAAAAAGTAGGGCAGGCTGATCATCATTCAAATTTACAGAATCATTTATTTCTCCCAGATTCAATGCTTTCAAAATCTGGCTTTTATATACATCCTGAGTGGCCAGCTCAGATAATGGTACAGAGATTTTGATTTTTGCAATTTCACTCTCTAGATTGAAAGTGGACTGTGTCTTGGAAACACTTGACTCTGTTTTACTTGTTGCTGCCTTAGTAGCTGAGTCAATTGGTGTTTCCTCACTATGTACATGGTTTGAAACAATTGCATCAGGAGTACTAACTGAAGTGCTAGTACTGCTGGTTGGTTGACCTTGTTTTTCAGTGTTTTGGTTGTCCTTTACCTTTTGTTTACTAGAACTTTCAGTTGCTTTTTTGCTATTTGCAGAGGCTGCTTTGGAAGTTTTGTCAGGTATTTTATTGATGGTTACCTCAGGAGTTTTGGCTTTGGAGGCATCTTGGCTTTTCTTGCTCCTAAGTTCATATTGTTCTCTGACTTGCATCATGGAATTTTCGAATCCTAATCTGTAATCCTCAGTTTCTAACCATTCCTCATCACAACCCGTGGTGGAGGGGTGGTCTTCTTCTGAATCATAATTTAGGATCGAGTCCTCTGCTTCAAACATGTTTATTGTATTCCCTTCAGATTCTTCAATGATTCCCTCGTCCTCATCTAAAAAGTTTTCTTGAAATGGGGGAATGATCTGTTGATCTGATTCTCTTTGTCTATTGGGAGCAGCATTGTTTCTTCTAATGTTTTGGTTCTGGTTTCTATTTTGGTTGTTGTTTTGGACAACCATCCTCTTTATCATTTGTTGTATCTCTTCCACATTTTTTGAGAGTCTGTCATATTTGGGATCAAATGTGGAAGCTATGCTGTCATCCCGATATGTTACCCTTTTTTCAGCTTTTAATCTTGCCCTTTTTTCCATCAGGTTTGCTTCTATGGTTATGGCTCCTTTCTGCATGTCTTCCAGGGTGGTATACTCTTTATCTCTAAGCTCATAGGCCATGTCAGCATCAAATCCATATGGATATTTTTCTAAGGCCATACCTTGTGGAGGTTTCATTTGCGGAGGGAGAGCATTATAAATGCTGTTGAATCTAGTGGTGTAATCATGGACACTCTCTCCTACATTCCTCTTAAGGGACATGTATTCTGCTAGGAGCTGGCGAGGGTTTCCTCTAACCTCCCATTTGTTTATAAAGGTCCGGTATAATGCAGGGAGATCTTGAATGCTGCCAGGCGGTAGATTTTTAAACCATTTCTTTACATCACCCCCTAGGCTTTGGGCAAATATTCTCATTTTAATTGTTTCATCATAAATTTCCATATAACCAAAAGAATCCTCCATTTTATCTACATGTTTTTGAGCTGTGGTGGACTCTTTAGCAGTGAAGTGTGGTATTTTTGATTGATAATCGTTTGGTAAGGGTAACATGGGTTGGGGTAGAACTAAAGGTGCATACCAAGCTGCCATGATGATATTCTGATTCGGTACAAGGTTGACTTGAGTAGATGGTATTTGGATGACAGGGATGTTAGGACCAACAGAGGTCTGCTGAACAGATCTAGGGTGGGAGAGCCCCAATTTTTGAAGGAAGTGAAAATCAGGTGGTGTGGAAGGAGGGGTTTCACTGTCCCTAGAGTTTTGACCTCTGTTAGATGGTGTATTAGAAACCTCAAGGTCCTGCTGGTTTAGATGATCGAATGACCTAGTTCTTGGTAAACTATTAGGTATGTCTAGGTCAGGATGGAAATGTGCTAGAGCTGCTAGGTCTTCTGGTGCAGAATTAGCTCTATGAATGTTGCTGAAAATAGTTGGCCTTTTAGGTGTAGGAGCTCCTCTGAGGATACTCTCTGGATTTTCAACTATTTCCGGTGGGTCAGGGTTGGGATAAGCTCTGGTGTGAATATTTTTGAAAGCCAGAATGCTGTTTACAAGCCAAGCAGCTTAACCCTACTCGTTACTTCTACTGTGGTTAATGTTGTCTCAGGAACTGGCCTCCCAGTGGAGTCTTATTGTGAAACCAAGATAATTAGCAGGCCTACTGATCACCAGTGGAGTCTTTTAACGTTTCGGAACAATGGAGTCGCCAGGTGGAGGGTTTAGGATGTTTCTAAGGGGTATACTGTCCACCACAGTGCTCAAGCATTATCACCTTTCAGGAATCTCCTCTAAACAACAAGCTCTAACCAGAGATTGACTGGGAGGGCTTTTACCAGATATGTCACCTCTGAAAAGAGGATGAGATCTGGAGGCTACCTGGCCCTTTCCAGGCTCTGTCTACGAGTATGGTGGATATTCAATAATGGAGGTTGATTCAAGAAAGGGGTGACTTGCTGTCAACCTAACCATAGCTCTAAGTTTCTGAGGTTTTATGAATGTTTAAAGTGAAATGTACCCAGAATTCCCCAGTGGAGTCGCCATTATGTTGGGGTTCCCATGTTTTGGTCAGGTTGACAAAGACCAAAAGATGAGACAACATAGAACCACTTTCAGACCCTAGGATCTAGCCCTCCTAGGTCCAGAGAGGGATCTCTCTATGAAGTCAGAGGATATGTCTTTGAGGCTTAAAGTATAATATTTTAGGCTAGTTATAGGCTCGAGGTTGTTGGTTTGATTGTTTGTGTTTGGTTGGAGGGAATCAGGAAAAGAAGGTCCAATAGAGGACAAGGGTGAGCAAAGAGAAGCTTAGGCCAGAATAGATAACTTAAAGAACATCAAAGCCATTGGGCTATGGAGTCAAGAAAGGGTTTACTTGTAATCAATGTGCAAGCTTTCAGTTGGGCTAGTCATCTAAATCATCTGGATCTCAAAGGATAGAAGATGGAATGGAACGTTAAGGACTGAAAATGAAAGAAGGAGAACCAAATAACTCTGTCTATAGATCAGGTCAGAGGTCATTTAACTCCAGACCTGCTTGGACAGAACGAGAGGCAATTACAAGAGATCTTGGAAAGGCTAGCTGGTCATGCAAAGATCCTAGTGGACAGGGCTAACACTAATCCCCAGTGTTACCAAACCTTCCAGCTAAATCTTACCAAGAACGTCTAAACATGGACTTCATCAATTCATACATCAGAGAGTAGGCAATAACATCCACTACACTGGTTAAATCAATTGAAATCAACATTTAGATACACATATAAGCAGAAAACATAAAGGCTGGGAGAGCAGCAACATAAGGTACCTATCAAGGGTAAATCTTATGCCAAACTTCTGATGCGAGCCTGAAGAAACATGATGAAATGAGAGCATAACATAAGAGCAAGTCAATCACAAATACAGAGAAAGAGAAAACATCACCAGCTGCCTTAGATCAGGATCCAAAGAAACATGCTTGTCATATTAAAAACAACACCAATCAGGTACATCATAGCCCATTGCTTGAACATTCAATCTGAATACATCATATCTCAGCCTATCTTACAGTATACACAGAGAACTTGTCTCAAAAGGAACAATGCTTGCATTTCACTGATTTCTCATCAACAACCATTACAATCTTTTCTTTTGTGCTTTATAGCAAAGGATAAGCCCAAGATCGACTAAGAAGGTAGGTAAAAAATTAAATGTATCTTAAAATACAACCATGAATATAGGGCCGAAACCCATTCTGCTTGGCACGCTGTGTATTTAATCTCTGTCACCTTCTTTGTGAAAGAATGATCTGCTCCAGATTTGATCTTGACATTTTGGCTTGTTGTACTCCAGGTGATTTGAACAGAAATGAAATAAACTGCTAGGAAGGTCTGTCTCATAAATGCCTGACTGTTTTTCGGAATGTAGTTAGGGCAGAAATTCTTTCAGGGACACTCTGCATAATAAAAATAGTATGGGTGCCTTGTACCTGACGAAGAAAAACATTCTGCTGACGAAAACCTTGGTACTACCCCTTGACAGGTTATCAAGGTCTGTAATCTGCTGTTTTGCCTCTGAACACACTGATTTAGGGCCCCAGATCTTCATTAACACGCCCTAATCTCTTTTGCTTGTACTAAATGACTCTGCTTTCTTATTTTCTTCTGACAGTGGTAGCTCGGGCTTTTAATGGCGCTGAAAGATTTTCACTAATCTTGAGCCTTGTTCTTTGAATAAATGACCTGCCCTCACCTTTCCGGGCCTTCTTCATTAAATATACCAAGGTACAAAGCTTTCCTGCATCTCTCGGCCGCTGTATAGGGAACTGGGCAATCATGGCGGCCATTTCTTTCAAATATCCCTGCAAAACACGAAGACTGTGAAGAAAAACATGGATATGAATGATGGAGGCGGCGAAAACGAAAGGTGGATGTAGAAAATAGTCGTGCAGGTGGAGGATTTGGGAGAAATCGTGGAAAACCATGGAGGATTGCTCGGGTGAAGACTTAGCGGGACACAGAGCCGGTATGTAGTAAAATGAATAGAAATGTTAAAACACCCGAACAAAACAATTGTATGCAATATAATGGGTGGGTGTACATAGAATATGTGTGGGGGAACGTGGCATATGGGGAAAAAACGTGGAGCTTACGTGGAGGCCCGGGGCGTCCGAATGGTCAACGATGAACGGACAGATCCGGACAGTCGATCGGGTGAAGATCGACAGCGAGAAACGACGGGAGGCGGGCCCGCGGGTACGACGGACGGGACTAAATGGTGCATAGCTTCGGGTGACGACCATCGCTGGATGGAGGAGCTAGGATCGAACGGTCCGCGTGGATTCCGCTACCCGACCACCGACCGAATGTTAACGTGCGAAATGGCAGTTTTTCGGAACAGTACCGAGGGACGCGTGGCAGGGGATGAGTGGGATCGCTGGGTTTCGGATGAATACTGCCAGTTGCAGAAGGGCGGTGTGGAATTTCCCGGTGGGTTTGGGTGGATGACGTGTGCAGGAGGGGTCCACCATTTCGGGCGCACTCCGCGCCGTTGGATCTGGCTTTCGATCGGACGGCGGAGATCCATTGATCCACAGCTAAGTATAAAACCCAAAAATGTGCGTTTCCAAAGGTTTTTGAATGATTTTCTGGCGCGAGAATGTTTTGAGAGGATCTAAGCACCCGGAGGATTAAGAGATGGTCGCGGCACTTGGTCCCATTCATAGGGAAAGGAGCGGGGAGCTACTGTAAAAGGGGCTTGGCTTAAATATAATGAAATACATGGGTTTTATACATTGTTAATGCAATTTAAGGTCAGCCAATGGTAACGAGAGGGAGATAGAGGGGGGATATGGAGAAATAAAAGGTGATGGTGGGGTTTGGGATAGAATTTAGGGGAAATTTAAAAGGGGTAAAGGGGGAGATTAAAGGTGATCTTTGCCAAAGGGAAAAGAGAAGTGGAGATGGGAAAACTTGCAGGAGATAAGGATTGAAGGCCTTTTGGAGGAATGGATCAGCAGAGGGACTACATTTTAGGCACAGCACAGGGAGAGAGACTCCAAGGAGGGTGAAATTTTAGGGGAAAGGCATTCCTTGGAGGCTCCAGAACAATTCTAGCCCCCAGCTTGCTTGTCAAGAATTTCATAGGGGGGCTAACATGATGAATGGCACTGCACCTATTTCTATCGCCACGCATTCGAAGGATTACAACGGATCGCGTCAGGCACCGGGGAAGGTAGTTACGGATGGTCCCCCTCCCCCACCTGTCTCCGGGTCGCTGGAAATTGAGAAGCCTACTGCTGAACCCGTTGTGAAGCCACCCTCTAAAGGTGTTCTACGAAAATCTTCCTACAATCCGAATGCCCGTGCCGCTTAGCACTACAGTATTGTTGAGGATCTGGCACAGGCGCCTTCTGCCATGTCTGCTTTGGAAGTTTTTCAAAGTTTCCCTTCACAATGGAAAGCTTTATTATCTGCAATCGGTGGGATCGATCCCGCTGATTCTAGTCTTCTCACCTTCGACTTAGAAAATTTCACCCCTTGACTTCCACATCAGATCGCTCTTGTTATTCAAGTCGGGATCAATGGTCTTAACATCCATAGGGCCGTTTTGGATGAAGGTGCCTCTACCTGTGTCATGTCTTCTGCTTGCTAGAAGGCCATTGGCTCTCCGACCCTCTCATCGTCTCCCAATGCCCTAGAGGCATTTGATGGTCAGGAATCCAAACCCCTGGGTGTTCTCGAGAGTCTAGCGATCACTTTACAGGGGAAGACTATCAACGTAGAAGTAGAAGTGGTTGACGCTAAGCTCAACTACAATATACTTCTTGGCCGCAGCTGGAGTCATGCCATGTTATGCGTGCCATCCACCCTCTTTCGACTTATTAAGTTCCCTCATGAGGGAAAAATCGATACGGTGGATCAGTTGTCTTTCTTCACCTCCACCTCTGAGAACAACGTTCCGTACGTGGATCAGATTCCAAATCCCCCTGACAGTGTAGGACCTAGTCTCTTCAAAGACCCCGTCCTCATGGGTATTTTTCCCGCACCGCCACCGCACACCGCTCAAGTTAATATGATCTCTAGGTCTGAAAACCCATGGCTCATCCCTTCACCTCAGCAGGTGATTGAGTTCGGAGAATCGATGCCCTTAACTCCAATAGAGATTAGCTACTGTGAAATTGTTGCTGCATCGGATCCTCCACCGCCTCAGCATGCTCCTTCAAGCATGGCTTTAGACATCTATTCTCAGTCCGCCTAGCTTGGCGAGGCCGACTCACCTGATCCTCTCAAAGAGATTTTTCCTTCTGATGAAGCCATTGTAGAAACAATGTCTCTTGAGGAGCTGCCTTGGAGTGATGGACATCATCGTTCCTCGTTCATGCCTAGCTTGGGGGCAATGTCGGATTGTCTAGAGAGTTTTGCATCTCAGGTTCCCAATCCACCTCTCCAAATGCCCATTTTGACGCACGAGGTTCTTTCGGAAGGAAACTTGAGTAATATCACTTAAACCATCCCGATAAACATCTCCGTTAAACCGGGGATCGTTGAGAACATACACGTGGGAGTGACTTGTTCTCTTGATGAGATACAAGTCTATACTGATCTTTTCAAAGAATTCAGAGATGTGTTCGCCTGGTCCTATGAGGAAATGCCTGGGATTGATCCCAGTATTGTATTGCATGATATTCCAACCTACCCTGGTGCGAAACCTGTGCGCCAATGTTTATGCCCGGTGCATCCTCGCAAAGCCGCTGCAATTAAGGCAGAAGTTGAAAAACTTCTGAACGCGGGCTTTATTTATCCCATCCCCCTCACAGAATGGGTTTCCAACATTGTCCCTGTCGATAAAAAGCAGGGTACTATTAGGGTCCGTGTTGATTACCGCGATATTAATCGTGCCTATCCGAAGGATAACTATCCCACTCCGTTCATAGACCAAATCATCGACGAATGTGCTGGGAGTGAGATTTATTCCTTGATGGACGGCTTCTGCGGGTATAATCAAATCAATATTTTACCTGAGGATCAACATAAGACCGCATTCATCTATCCGCGGGGTATTTTCGCTTATAAAAAGCTCCTGTTCGGCTTGAAGAACGTTGGAGCCACTTTCCAGCGGGCGATGTATTATGTTTTCCATGACATACGCCATATCATTTAGCCTTATCTAGACGACCTACCAGCTCACTCAGCTAGGCGAGAGGACCACCCTGAACACCTCCGCCAAATTTTCCTTCGCTGTAGGCGCTACAATATTAGGCTTAATTTTCATAAATGCGTCTTTTGCGTGGATTTTGGCCATCTTTTGGGATTCATAGTCTCCAAAGACGAAATTCACCTTGACCCTTTAAAAGTCGAGGCTATCATCAATCTCCCATCACCCTCCTCTTTATATCAGTTGCAGAGTCTGCAGGGAAAAGCTAACTTCCTTCGACACTTTATCCCGAACTACGCAGAGGTAGCCAAAGGATTCACGCGTCTTCTAAAGTAGAACGTTCCCTTCCATTGGGACGACATTGCCCAAGAATCCTTTGAGAAGCTTAAGATGTTACTGGTTAATACTCCTTTGCTTCGTCCTCCTAACTACCACCGCGATTTCACTTTGTATCTCGCAGCCGCGTTTAGCACCATAGCTATGGTTCTGGTGCAGGATGATGATGATGGAAATGAACATGTCATTTATTATCTATCACGGAACCTTCTCGACACAGAAACACGTTATGCTCACGTCGAGAAGCTGGCGTTAGCCGCAGTACACGCTATACAACGTTTTCACCACTACATCCTATTGTGTACGATAACAGTGGTTTCGGATTGCAATCCCATGACATATATTCTCTCTCGACAATTACTGGGGGGGAAATACTCCAAATGGATCATTATCCTGCAGGAGTTTCACTTAGAGTTCACTACTGCTAAGTCAACCAAATCACTCATCTTCGCGGATCTTATATGCTCACTCCCAACAGACTCCACTCCTTCACACTCTGAGGATCATATCCCGGACGAAAATCTTTTCCTTATCAGTACTCGTGACCCTTGGTACGGCGACATAATTATGTATCTTCAGACCTCCACATTTCAGTCTAAGTTGACTAAAGATGCCCGACGTCGGATTCGGCATCAGTCTCAACCCTACTGCATCATAGGAGATACCTTATACCGCATTGGAGTAGATTTGGTGCTCCGCCGGTGCCTAACCTTGGAAGAGGTTGAAAGGGTCCTAAATGACTGCCACAGTGGTGCCTGTGGCAGTCATATGTCTGGATATGCCACTGCCCAGTAAATTCTGCGAGCAGGTTACTTCTGGCCATCAATATTCAAAGACTGTATCGTCGCAATCCGTAAATGTCACGCGTGCCAGGTCTTTCAGCGCAAGATGCGCGCGCCGCCTCTCCCTTTGCATCCCATTATTACCATTAGCCCTTTTGCGAAATGGGGCATATATTTTATGACGTGTAACCCTCATTCGGCTGGGGGGCATGCATATATAATCGTCGCCGTAGACTACTTTACGAAGTGGGCCGAAGCGATGCCTACACTAGTTGCCGACAGTAAGACAGCTACCCAATTCATCTTCAACCACATCATTGCATGTTTCGGGGTCCCTCAGGCCATCGTTACGAACCATGGTACTCATTTCCGAGATTATATGATGGCCGGGCTGACTTCAAGATTGGGCTTACACCACGATAGCTCAATGCCATATTACCCTCAGGAAAATGGCCAGGTTGAGGCTGTGAACAAGGTTCTGGTCACTATGCTTCAACGAACAGTTGGTATTCATAAATGCAATTGGCACCTCCAACTGTTCTCAACTCTATCGGCCTACCGGACGTCTGCAAAGAATGCAAATGAATTCACACCATTTCAATTGGTGTATGGTCTGGAAGCAACTCTTCCGGTTGAATGCGAGATTCCTTCTTTGAAATTAGTTGTGGAACTTCTACCCGACACTTCTGCTGAGGAAGAGAATATTTTGTATCTGGAACGGTTAGATGAAACCCGCCGTTTGGCTGCTTTAGTCATTGAAGCACAAAAGAAGTGGGTCAAGGCTCACTTTGATCAATCAGTTTCTCCACGTTCCTTTGTCGAAGGGGACCTCGTCCTCTTATATGATCAAGCACATGACAAGCTTGGGGCTGGTAAGTTCCAACCCATGTGGCATGGGCCCTATATAGTTAAACGAGTATTGAAGAATGGGGCTTATGAGCTTATAGATTATGAAGGAGTTCCACTGGCGTAGCCCAGAAATGGGCTGTACTTGAAAAAAATACTATGCTTGAAGTGATTTTTGGTGTGGTGTGTGTACATAGGTGTGTTATTTCATTTGTGTGCATGTGTGGTGTGGTGTTCGTTGTAAACATCTTTCTGCTGATCGGGTCTTCCTGATCGTGCAGATGTCCATCAATCTATTTGTTGGTTTCGTGGATGGTGCCTCCCGCAGTACCAGGAATCTGTCTTCGACAGCCTAGGTAATCTACGATCCTGTTGGTGAGTTGGTCAACTTGTAAGGTGTGTGTCTGGGACGTAGTACAAATAACATTGCGGAATATAGTGTTGTGTTAGAATTATTAACCGAGGCTGTAAAGGGTCAGCTGCAGGATGAGTTCTCCATGAAATAGGAGACATACCGGCTGGTCTCTCTGGGCCGACATCTGCATATGCATATAATTGCTGTCAGAACGGACATGTATTAACAAAAAATCATAAAATATAAAAATAAAAAAGATGATCTTACCCAAATCCTCATCACAGTCATCTCCCTCCGGGAGTGGAAGATCAGGATCGCCAGTGAAATCAGTCCCTACATATGGCCAGTCTTTGACTACGATCAACTGACGTCGTAGCCACCCAAAAAACTCTGGCCTCTAGGACATCTGTTGGCCCCCTCCTGCTCTGGGCATCAGTGCTGCCCAGCGAGCCATTCTCGGCTCTCGTGGTACCGGCTCAACTACTATGGCCCCTTAGCCCTGGAAGATTGGTATTCGTTCCAGAATGAATGATACCAGGATAGAAACGTAGCCAAACTGCTTCAGTTTGGCCTGCTTGCACTTCGTGAGCTGTCTCTTCATGTTGACTGTCACCGCTGTAGCCCAGTCAAACAATGTAGGACTCATGCACTCTGAGGCTAGTATGAGTTGGGCCTTGGTCACCTCATGTGGAGCTTGCGATCTTGCAGCTCATATAATGGTGTGTAGCACTACTCTGAGTGCTAGATCCTCGACAGTGTGAATGTCTACCTTTCCGCTTCCTGATCCGGTTCATGCCCTTGGGCACACCCACCCCATTACCTGCTCCATATTTTCACCATATGGTCTGATCCCTATCAATATGGGCACTGGACCTCTGCGCAACAGTCTGGTTATGAAGTATATGTCAGAAACCTCCAGTTCTAATACTTGATCCCGCAGCTTGAACACTTGTTCATTTTCATCCCAAATACTGATCAGGTATTGTAGGAGCTCAGGTTGAGCTCGTAAGCAAGGTGTCAGGAAGAAATTTTTAAGCCCACAGTTCTTGAGAGCATTCATACAAGTTTCATTCTCCATGGCTAGTTCATCCTCTTCCCCATGCTCCCTCTCTTTCCATTCGATCACCATTGTACTCGGTTGCCTGCATCAACATGGTCAAAAACCCTTGATTAGATCTCTGGTGTACTTGTAAATCCATTCAAATCACTAGTTATTTGGAATTTTGAAATGGAAAACCATGGTGTGCCATTGGCGCGACTATTTCCTTAACAGTCGTGCCAGTTGGAATGAGCCCTTTGTATCAAAAAGGCCATTGGCGCGGGTCCATGCCCGATACCCGCGCCAATGGGCGGAGCCCTAAAATTTAAAATATCTTCCACATAAATCTAATGAACAATGGAAAACTATAAAAAAATGGATTAAAATGGAGTACAGGGAAGCGCCTCTTACTTGGAATGAACGAGAATCTGAATGGTAGCCCGGATCAGTCGCAATAGCTGTCAGAAGGTTTGCACAAAATGGACCACTGCTGCTCTCCAAATGAGGTAAATAGTAAAAGTAATTTTGCTTTTACCATTTGAGACTATTTATAACTTTTTGAAATCTAAAATAGGTTTTAAAAGGAATTTTCATTAATATTTTGATATATTTTGTCAAAAATGGATTTTACACTTGCTTCTGTGTGCAAAAACAGGTTTTTACACTACTTCAACAGTGAAACGAGTTGTATTTTATACTTTTTCGGACTCGGTAAAAACACGAAAAAGTCATTTTGGAGTCATCTTTTAGCTCTTTTCTGACTCTCTAAACAAGAAAAGATTGTCGAGGCCCTTGTCGTTTCGATCTCGTTAAAGTGGCTACGAAACGACATCTACCCAATATACGTTTACCCCTTTTTCGGGCTGGGATAGATTATTTACGAAAAAAGAATACCCTAGCCTATCGGGACTAGGAGGTTTTCTCAGACATAGTTTTTTACCTTTTCGGATCTGAGGAACTATTTACGAAAAGGGACTGTTGGAGTTTAATTTTCTGCTATATTTTCAAACTCTCTAAACATGAAAAGACGCCGAGTTCTTCCTTTGTCAGACTTGTTAAACCCTCATGACATCAGATTCAGTCATAATGACGCTACTCGAGTCTTTCCTTCCTAGGGCTTGTTAAATGTACTAGGATGGATCCGTCCGAAGGATGGACTTATATTACAAGCATATGCTATCCCCTTCAAGCTTGTTATCAAAAATAATTAGGGTACTCGCCAGAAATGGTGGGGAAAAAATGGAACCAGCATCATTGTCGTGTCGGCAGTATGTCGCTCTTGAACATGGCACTTGTCTGCATTCGTGTTGTGTTGGGGACATCTCATCTCATTTTTTACTCGCCTCCGTGGGTTTGCGTAATCCCTTTTGACCTCTCATCTGCTCTTTGCCTCGTCACTATGACCTCTGATCTTTTGATGTCAAATACTGCCAAGTCCGCTGTCGTGTCGTTCATATGTTCAGGAGAAGTTGAGCTTTGCGAGTACCAACCTTCCTCTGATTCTCATCTGATCATGATTCACAAAAACATTATGTTCCTCTGTCTCACATCGATGATGTGGGAAACACTATGGCCCACCTTCGATCAAGGTCACTTCCTGTCGACCTCAGCTCATTATCCAGGAACTTGATCTAGAGACTCCCTTCTGGTGCCTTGGAGCCTGCATGCCTCAATGGTAGGTTATTCGCATTCGACGCGAGGTTTTCATCATTGGCCTCCGATCGAGTGATTCTACGGGTGTTCGACGCCAGCTCATTGATTCGCATACCGTAGATTGTACCTATAGTACCTCGAGGACCATTGTCATTATTGGTGGTTCCTCTCGCGTCTGTTAACAGCTTTCATCATTGGCTGGTAATCAGACGATGTTCTTGCATGTTCGACTTTAGCTCACATATTCGCATGCTTGAACTTGTACTGTGTTCAGGTCGAGATGGAGCACAAGACCTTGGATTGTGTCTGTTGTAATCTAGGCTGTGATTTTGTGGATTATTATGATTATTTACATGACTCACTTACTGGATGGCTGCGACCATACCTGAGTCTATTTATCGATCCTCACTGGATGGCTGCGTCCATGCCTTGGATCTAGATTATTGTATACATTGTTATGGATGGCTGCGCCCATACCACATATATATCATGTATTTGAGACATCAATTGTACTTCTTCATGCAGGTTTTCCGACAGTAGAGTTTTTAGTTGGACACGTTCTCGTAAAGCATTTCACCCCTCTCTCTCGTTCGGGCCTAATACTTTAGGGGGCATCTGTTACACAGTAATTTTTCACCGTCCCTGCCATTCCCCATCCCGCACATTGGAGGGATCATTCCATGACCTATGAGCAGAGACAATACTTGAAAATATTTTCATGACATCCCTCTGAACATGAGCTTTCATTGCCCTGAAGACATCTCTTTGCAAAAAACCCTAAAAACACCTCTTTTTGAATTGGCGCGGGCAGCCAGTTCAGTACCTATGCCAATGGGGGAATTCCCTCAAAGAGGGCTCGCCAATTGGCGCTCTGTCCCAGAGTCGCACTCGCGCCAGCCAATTTGAGCAGTGTTTTTTAAAAATAAATGGCGGAAGTTTTGTCCTAACAAATTCCTGGACTGCTATCTATCTTGAGTTGGGAGGTTTGGCTATGGATCTCCATAGAGAGGAAGTGGTTTTCCACCTCTCATGGAAGCTTCCTTGATGATAGGGCCAATCCCATGATTATAGGGATCCCAACTCCCCTTCCTCCATCTATAAAAGCTTGCTCATCTCCATTGCAAGCTAGTCTTCAAGTTCCCTAAATTCCCAAGAGCCTTATGCTGCAAGAGCCTTGATTATTCCCCTAAGGCCAAATTCAAGCAAGGAGACTATTGTCGAGATCCGAAGAGAGAGGTTTGTCCCATCCTTGATAGGCTTTTCGAGACATGTTTTGTTGGCTACCCTCCGAAAGAGAATTCAACGTCAGAACTATGGTTGTAATTTTCTTTTGATTGATTAATAATAAATGACTATCGGTTATGGTTCCACTCTTGTTGTTGTTTATAATGATGAGTTATGTCCTTTCTGACTGACATATAGTTGCATCTACTGGATTTTACCCTTGCGTTTGTTTTGTTTCTTGCATGTGCAGGTGTCCATCACAGAGATCATGGGGATCGTGATCTGCCAGGGCTAAGGAACGGGAGCGCTACCTCTTCTACAAACAACAACGTTGGATTCCAGGTAAGCCTTCGTCACTAGTTGGTTTATTTGCAATTAGGGACCTGCACTATAGCATGAATGATTGTTGCTAGACCTAGTCTGGGCTAGTAGGGATCGCCTCTGTCTGCAGAGGGGATTTACCTCCACAACAATACACAAACGACAATTGGTAAAGAGGAAAACATTCAGTTGGGAAAAAAATGAAATACCTTTTAATATCCAAATTGAGATAGCCAAATTTAAAATACCAGTTCCTTTAACAGAGCTGGTGAAAAATGATTCATATAAAGCCCAAATCACTGAAACACTAAACATAGGTGAAGGAGAATATGTTGTTAACCTCAATGATGATCAACCTAAATTATTATTTGGTCCCGAGGTAAATGGAAAACATCAACAAGGAGGTGTCCCTCCATTCTACATTAGCTTGAACATTAATGACAAAATCTTCCACAATGCTATGTTAGATTCAGGAGCATCTCATAACTTAATGCCAAAATCTATCATGGAAAAATTGAACTTAGACATCACTAGACCATACAAAGACCTGTTATCCTTTGATTCTAGTCAAGTTAAATGCCTTGGCCTGATAAAACATCTATGCGTAACTCTAGTCCAATTCCCAGCTAAGAGTATTTTCATGGATATTATAATTTTTGATATCCCTCCAAAGTATGGAATGCTATTATCTCTCTCATGGAGAGAAAAATTACAGGGATCACTGTAGTTAGACATGTCATATGCTAAAATTTATGTATTTGGTCAGCCAAAAAATCTTATTGAGAAACCTTGATGAAATACATGGTCAGTGGCGTAGAAAAACCACAGAATTATCCTATCTATTCCCTGTACTCGAATATGGACTCTTTTATCCTCTATAATTTAGACACTAGCAAAGACAAAATCATAGTTGCAAAATAGAAACACAAAGAAATTGACTATGAAAATATAACTCATGATTCTATGTGGAATTTATACTTTGATGGCTCAATAAACAGTTTAGGAGCAGGAGATTGAGTATGTATCTATAACTTAGAGAATGATCAATCAGAAGGGAATGCTTTCAAGTTAAATTTCAAATGCACTAATAACATGGAAAAGTATGAAGCATTAGTGTTAGGACTACAAATTGTAAGAAAACTTGGTGCCAAAAGAGTTTCTGTCATGGGAGACTCAGAAATTATCATAAAATAAATTAAAGGAGAGTATCTTGTGAATAATCATAGACTTAGCCAATACAGAGAAACCATTCTAGATTTGATAATTTGTTTTCTTTAAACTGACTTTGTTGTTATTCCAAGAAAGTAGAATATGCAAGCTCATAGTTTGGCTACTTTTGCCAGCACATGCAGATTACCTTTTCATCCAAATCATCAGTACACTGTAGAAGTAAGACATAGGCCAACTATACCAGATAATTTGAAATATTGGCAAATATTTTCACAAAACTCACAAATTTACAATTTTATGAATGCTTAGGGAGAATTTCAAAACTATAATATAGATACTGATTGTACATTAGATTATACCATAAATAGTGAGATAGATGTAAATGATGTAGATAACATTGAACCAACTAAATTCACTAAAATAGAAATAGATAAATTAGAAACAGTAGAAATAGAAGAATTAACCAATGATGAATCATAAATTTTAAACCTTAAAGATAAAATTTTGCCTAAGCGATTAGCCCCATTAGAAGATCTTTTTGACTCAAATGATGTAGCTAGAAAACCCAAAATGGTGCCCCTAATATCAGACATAGAGGAATGTAACATAGGAATAAAAGAAAATCCCAACCTTATTAAAATATCTAAAGAATTACCTCCAGCTAAAAATTTGAAGTACATTAGTTTGTTTAAAGAGTTTCAAGATGTATTTTCCTGGAGTTATGAAGACCTCAAGTCTTATGATACCAACATTATCCAACATAAAATACCAATCAAAGAAAATCAGAAGCCCTTTAAACAAAATCTTAGGAGAATTAACCCTGTTCTTATGACATTGATAGAAAAAGAAGTTAAAAGGATTTATGATGCTCAAATCATATAACCCATTAGATATTATGATTGGGTCTCTAAATTAGTCCCCATTAGAAAGAAAACAGGAGAAATCAGACTTTGTATTGATTTTGAAAACTTAAACAAAGTCTCATTAAAGGATAATTATCCCCTCCCCAAGATGGACCACATTCTAGAGATGGTAGTAGGGTCATCCATAATTTCATTACTTGATGGATTCTCTGGATACAACCAAATATTAGTCTAACCTAAAGATCAAGCAAAGACAACATTTACCACTCCTTGGGGAACTTTCATGTATTTGAAAATTCCCTTTGGAGTGATGAAAGTTGGAGCTACATTCCAAAGAGCTATGGACATAGCTTTTGTAAAGGAGATACATGAATTTTAGGTATTTATCTAGATGATATCACAGTATTTTCCAAAATAGATAATGACATCTAGATCATTTGAGAAGAGTATTCATTAAATGCATAAAATTTGGTATTTCCTTGAATCCTAAAAAGACACTCTTTGGATTAGAAGAAGGTAAACTCCTAGGACACATAATTTCAAAAGAGAGTATTAGAATTTATTCAGCTAGAATAGAAGCAATCTTAAACATCAGTCATCGTAGAAACATCAAATAATTACAAGCATTCTTAGGTAAAATAAATTTTCTTAGAATATTCATTTCTAATTTAGCAGAACTAATAAGAGAATTGAATAAAATGTTAAAAAAGGATTCATCACTTAAGTGGAAAGTAGAGGCTAAATAGTCTTTTGAAGCAATCAAAGAAGCTCTCACTAAAACACATGTCCTCATAAGTCCTAATTTCAAAAAATACTTTTACAATTTTTTGATTTACTTCAGAACAAACCATTGCAACAGTCTTGTTGCAAAAGAATGATGAGGGTTATGAATAACCCATTACTTTTCTCAGTAAAACCTTAAGAGATGCAACACAAAAGTACAATATTATGGAAAAACAAGAACTTTCTTTAGTTAAAGCCATACAATATTTCAGAGTGTACATTCTATACTCTCACATAATTGCATATGTTCCAAATTCAGTTGTAAAGGACAGTCTAACTCAGAATGGGGCTGATGGAAAAAGAGGCAAATGGATTGCCACAATACTACAATATGATATTGAAAAAAAGCCTACAAAATTTATTAAAGTCCAAGGTTTAGCCAAACTCATTGCTGAATCGAATTGTCGAGCCTTAGATATAAATTTCATTGCAGCAATAGATGATTAGGAAGAGATGGCGACTCCACAAATCAGTAAAGATTTCATAGATTTACCCTGGTATGCAGCCATTGTATTTTTTTTACTCAACTTACAAGCTCCTCCTGGTTTATCTAAAACTAAAAGTAGATTCTTGAAAATGAAGGAAATGAAATATTGTATCTTAGATAATGCTTTATTTTGGAAATATCATGGTGGCATCCTATTGAACTGTTTATTGAAAGATGAAGTTGACAAAGTTATGCAAGAATTTCATGCAGGAGATTGTGGAGGACACCTTTATTGGAAAACAACTGCTAATAAAATTTTGAGGGCATTTTTTTACTAGCCCGCTCTTTTTTCAGATGTCAGAAAGTATGCGACCTTTTGTCACAAATTCCAGATATTTTAAGGGAAGAAGAAACTCTTACCATTACCCCTCAAACCTATCTCTGTAGAAATTCCATTTCAACAATGATGTTTAGACTTTATTGGTGAAATTCACCCACCCTCATCAGCCCAGCATAAATGGATATTGATAGCAGTTGATTATTTTACGAAGTGGATAGAATCCATCCCTTATAGACAAGCCACAAACTCTATCATTATCTCATTTCTTGAAAACAACATCCTTTCTAGATTTGGATGCCCACAAAGGCTCATTACTGATAATGTTGTTGCCTTCAAATCTAAGAAAATGTTATATTTTTGTAACATATACCATATCACCCTAGGCTATTCCACTACCTATTACCCTCAAGGTAATGGAATAGCAGAATCCTCAAACAAAAGACTAGTCAACATCATCAAAAGGTTGTTAGAAGATAACAAGAAAAACTGGAATAAAAGGTTGGTTAATGCCTTATGGCCAGACAGACTAACTACTAATAATTCTATTGGTACATCTCCCTATCAATTGGTATATGGGATGGATGTTGTTTTTCCAACCTCATGGGGAGTTCCAGTGATGAAAATGATTCAAGAGTTGCAAGTAGAACCAAATGACATCCAAAGGAGGATAAATCAAACAATTCATTTGCAGCAAACCAGGGAAGAATTTTATATCAAATCACAAGTGATTCAAGAAAAAATCAAAAATGCATTTGATAAGAAAACTAAAGCATATGATTTCTTCATAGGTGATAAAGTACTCTAATGGGATTCTAGAAGAGAAGAAAAAGGAAAACATGGTAAATTTGACTTTCTCTAGAAGGGCCCATACATCATCTATGGTTACAGAGGTAATAACGCAATTTTCTTGAAAGAGTTAGATGGAACATATCTACTAGGTGGACCAGTCAATGGTAGAATGTTGAAGTACAATTTTTCACTTGATTAACCAGTAGTTCATTTTTTTTACGTTTCTCATTGTAAATACCATAGCAAAGTTTAGATTGGATTAAATGATTATCTTCTAAATTTGAAGCCAAAAGAGAAGGCCCTAAGATTTTAGAGATATAAAATCATATGTTTGAATAAAGGAGATCACAGAAAGCAGTTCCAAGGCAAGAAAAGTCAAAGTTCCAAGGCCACTAATCAGCAAGTTCTTGACATCTCACCAGGAGATGCTATCCCCAAGTGGAGCCACTGTTAGGGTCCTATAATAATATGGATCATAATTTTGAATTGACTATGTTGAGTCTTGTAATATTGTACATACCTTTACTTTCTACAAATGTTTTTCCATTTTTAAAAAAACAAAAAGAGGGTATGGCCTAAAAAGAAAAATAAAAGGACCAAAAGAAAAGAAGATAAAAAAGAATATAAAATATGAACCCCACAAAAAGGAAAAAAAATAGATCCTAAAAGTGTTGCACATTCAAATAGCACTACTCTTAGTTTACTTTATGCAAATAAAATTGTGCGCAACTTGTTCAAAATGCCAAAATCCATGATGATCATACAATTTAATCTTGATTCATTCGTGCCTTTAAATTTCATGTCATGATAGTTAGTGAATAAATATCTTGCCAAACCATTTAATCTTGTCAGATCAGTAGTTAGGTAGAGAATAAAAATGATCTCATCAATTTAATCTAAGCCATTGGAAGTTATAAGGTTAGAAGTAAGTTATTTTGCTTATCAAAAGAAAATAAAAGAGTCAGCAAGCTCAAATGCACCCAATAAAGGATAGGTATAAGACTTTTACAATTCATAGAAGGCATCAATTGGTTCATCTCATATCTCTAATATCCTCATAAATCCCCTTCCCCTTGCTAAAATCGTATTTCCACTCTTGGAAGTCATTTCCCCTTGTGAAAAAATCCCTTTCCCCTTATTCTAACCCTTTTTCCCTTCCTAAAACCCATTTTCCTTTCTTAAAACCCATTTCCCTAGTTAAAAACCCATTTCCCTTTGAAATTCCACTCCCCCTTTACTAAATCCATATTATTCAATTAAAACATGCAAAATCCACTTTGCATAGTTTAAAAGCGTTAAATGTATATTGGGCCCCACTTCAAAAAAACCCTTCCCGATATCACTTTAACACGTAGTGTATTTCTAACATCCCGCATTGTTATGTGGAATTATGGATTACGAATAAAACATTCTTCCCTAGATGTAGTGCTTCTCTAGAAAAACAAGTTAAAGACTTTGCAACTAATTTTCCTAACTGTAAATAGACACACAGAACAGATCAAAGAACTTACTTGGAGTCCAAGTGCTTCCTATTCTCCATTTGTCGCTCTTGTTATAGCTTCAAATCCAAGCTAGATGTCTGAAAATATTTCCTACAAGAATGAACACTAAATAGCAAAATATAGAAATAATACAGATGTCTATTCAAGTTATTTAGTTAAATCAATGAAACATAAACCATATACATCAGATAAGAATTCATAATATGAAACACATGAGCTTATATAGATACATATGTGGGAAATTAAGCAACAATTTTTATTAATGGATAGAAGGGGAGGTTACAACTGAGTGATTGATTTAGTGTCACCATCTCCAACAACATCCTAGCCTCATCATAATGCACATCTCTCCAACAACATGTCACTCAAATCAATTCCTCAATTGAAATTCCACCAGCATTTCTCTACTCAAATTATTCCTTCTCAAGCACTAAGATATGTCCTCAATTTATAGATGAGCTGAAGGTAGTTTTACAATCAATGACTTTCTAATAATAGGAAAGACATGTTCCCAATCTTAGAGATGTCAAATGGAAACACAGATTCGAAGTTTGACACATGTGAACTCTTCTAGAAGTCACTAGCCAAGTGGAGATTCTGGAACAATGAGAATTTCGCTCCCAATGTGACCAATGCACCTATGAATGTCGGGAAGTGCTTTGCAGAGAACCTTTGAATGGAGGCATCTACATATGCAATGCACTTAGTCCCTTGAGAGGCAGCGCTGGTGAGCTCTCATATGTTATAATATAAACTTAAAATCTTGGAAACCTTTGCAAATGGAAGTCATGAATGATTTGTCTTGTTCTTTGTCCTAGGGCATTTAGCAACTGAAATGATAGGGGATGATAGACCCTATTCATTGGTCCTGGAGATGATGTCCAGTTAACCAGGTCATTGGGAATGGTGCCCAAATTGACTTATAACAATTTCCCCCTAAAGCATGAATTCAGAATAATAATAACAATATTTTGATTGAGATGATTTACACTGTGATGGGCTAGAGATGAAGCAGATTGGTGACTTGCATCAATATTACAATACATTACATCATGATATATCCTCTTGATCACGAATTGCTGAGGCAAGGCGTTCCCATGCTCAGCACATAAACAATTTAATAACATGTACATAATTTAGAAATTCGTCTACATTGGAATGTTCCCCAATATAGACATACCTACAGATATAGGCCCATGTTCGAATGGCGATCTGTATGTAAGGTCACCATACAGATGATGTGTACAACAATCCTAAAATCGCAGCCTAGATGGCTAAAACTAGATCTGGGGTCTTCCTATCTCGTTCACTCAATCATTCAGGTACAAGTCTAGCCATGCGAATATATGATTTGTAGTCGAACATGGTAAGTAATCATTTGATTACCAACCAATGATGTGAGCTGTTAACAAACACGAGAGAACCACCATTGATGTCAATGGACCTCAAGGTACTATAGTACATTTCGTAAGGCGTGAATAGATGATTTTATGCCTAACACCAAAAAAAATCTTTCGATCAAAAGTCTGGAAGCGAGGATAGTGTCGATGCTGTAACAAACCTCATGGTACTGGAATATGATCTTTCTAAGTGAACTTCCTGGATAATGATTTATCGTCGACGGGAAGGCACATTATTGTGAAACGAGAGTTACTAATTTCGGAGACAAAGGTATGACTTGATATAGCAATGTTCAGGGATGATTTTCATGAGAATGAGGGTTTATGAGTATTAGAGAATGATGACTATTCACTGGATGACTTCTCTTGAACATATCGGAAACACTGAGATGAGTTGGCAACATTGAACCAAAACCAAAGTGAAGGTATGATGAACCATAGGTATGAATGAACCATTAAGAATATTACGCAACCCAAACAGTCACAGTGATGGAGTGAAGTGTCATGTTCAAGAGCGACTTGCTACCGTAAGAAGTTATGCTTACTTGCCCAAATTTTCCCCAGTCATTTGTCGACTAGTACCTCTTTATTTTTTAACAAGATTGAGGAGGATAATATATGCTTGATCTATAATTCAACCCTTCTAGTGAATAAAGTATTGCTATTTAATAATTTAATAAGTCTAGCGATGAATGAAACTCGATTCTTGCCATGATTGACAAGCCTGTCGCTATTTTATGTTTTAACGAGCCTAACGACAGTGACAGCCCAGTCCTTTTTCATATTTAGAGAGTTTGAAAAAGAGGACGAAAAAAAACTCCATAAGTATTTTTTCATAAAGTTGTTAGTCACATCCGAAAAAAGTGTAAAATAATATTTGAGAGAACCACTTTAGTCATGTTCAACCAAGGTATTCCTTTTTTGTAAATAATCTATCTTAGTCTGGAAAAGGGTTAAACTTATACTGAGTAGATAACAATTCATTTACGTTTACGAGCTCGAAAAGGCAAGTGCTCGACAATATTTTCACATTATCAGAGTCTGAAAAGAGCTGAAAGAAGACTCCAGGGGTTCCTTTTTCATTGTTATCAAAGCTTGAAAAAGAAATAAAAGTGTGCTTCAAACCCTTTTTCATTTTTAACAAAGCTCGAAAAATAAGGAGAAAAGGTATGCTTTATGGTCAAATCATTCTTGAAATAAATTTTCATGGCTAATCTGTTCATCAGCTGTAAGACCTGTTCAGAACAACATCAAATGGATTAAAAATACCTGTTTCATGATAAAAAAACATAATAAAACCATAATCATAGCAATAAATATAATTTGAAAGCAATTAAATGACTATTAAAAAGAGTTTTACTATTCATTTTTACCAATCTATAGTTACCATTTGCATTTTGGAGCTCTGAACCTGATTTTGCCCCCGAAATTTAGCTGTTGATTGTGATCGTTTATGTGGACAGATTCTATTTTCGTTTGATCCAGGTTACTGCCATGAACCTCCTCTTTCATTCAGTAATCATTTCATTTCCATTCATTGCAAATTTTTAGGGTTTTGGGGCCCCTAGGGTAAATTCTGATCCCAAATAGAGAAACACACCCTTGGACATCAAAAAGTGTGTTGCATAGCAGCTAAAATTAAGGCTAGCTGCATACACAATGCATTTTCTCTTGTCCTAGGTTGTGTTGGGCGCAATCTTCATTTTTGTTTTTTGCATTATGCCCAAAATTTTCTCAATTTTTTGCATTGAATGGAATCTAATGGTTCCTATGGTTTCATTTCAGGTTTTCATTAGATTACAATGAAAATTACATGGAGTTAAAGAGAACATGAAGAACATGATATGATTTCCCTAAATGATCCGGGCACAGTAAGAGCCATAAGAGATTGTGGACTGTTAAAGTACTTCCGGTTGTCAGGGATGAGGAAACAAACAGAACTCTTGGAGTTCTTAGTTCGAGCATGGGATCCAACTATTGAGGAATTTCATATTAAGAACCAAGTGGTTCCCATAACATTAGAGGATGTATACTTTCTCACAGGTTTTTCGAGGAGAGGCCTCCCTACTTCACTCTCAAGGTATATTCTTGGAGGAGAGACAGTGAGAGATTATGTTTTACAAAATTGTTATCTAGGGGCAGAGCCAAGAAAATATGGAAAAATAAACATCTGCGATGTTAGATATTTTCCTTTGAGAACTGTCCTTTTCACGATTGCAAAATTTGTTGGCAACATTACACTACATGTAGCAAATAGATCGTATATGCAGTACACGCTAGAGTGTATGGAGCCAATGGTTTTCAACTAGTTTGAAGCTGTACTTTCTCAGATAAAAGAAAAATTGAAAAAATAAAAGGGAGGAAGGAAGAAGAACTTCAGTTATGGTTCAATCCTCATATCATTTTCTTTGGAACGGATTCCACTGATGCATGCACAACATGTGACACTAGATGTGTCTAATCCTAGAGATCCGCAGATGCAGAGATGGGTAGAACTAATGGGTAGGCATGCAGGCCAATCTACCATTGTGTTCTCAACTGCATTCTTCGCCCGGTTCAAGTGACAGATTGTCTCCATTGATGAGTATGCATACGCAGGCGTTGATTTCCGGGGAGATCCAAATTTAGCTTTACCAAACAACGCTCAGTGGGGTGCAATAGGTAAGAATGTTTTGACCATGTTTTTTTATTTTTCTAAGGTTTATACAATGTTTTTTTATTTTGATGTTTTCACAAGACTAAACTAAATGTTTGATGTAATGCAGATGTTGGTCGAGTTAAACCGGTGGAGGAACCAGAGCGTGAAGCAGATGTGCTAGTAGAGAGGGTTGTTGGGAGAGTAGTCCTTTAGGATCTTGATATGCCTGAGACTCTGACTGAGCTTCGACAGCATATAGAGGGGTTGACCTTCGGGATTCCAGATTGTCAAATCGAAGAGTTACCCATGAGACTATAGCATCACACTATAGTTGTTCCTAACCATTGGATGCAGTTACTGCGTAGGATAGCTAGATCTATAGCATGTTACCATGAGAACCACTAGTTTACTTTTGACATTTTGCATACATTTTGAGGTCATATGTCCAATGTATCTTGGGAATTTTTTTTGTAAAAACCTATAACTATCTATCTATTTGATTTCAGTGTTTTCCTATGTTTATTGTGAAATCCTATTCAATGATGCGAATGTTTTCTTTACATGTGTTGCAAATGTTTGTCTAAAACTTGACTAGCCAAAGAATCAATCAATGTGTTCAAATTTCTTGAAATATGTTGATATTGAATAAAATCAAAGTGCATTTCCAAAAGTCGAACTCTTAGGAACAAACGATGCAGTGTTGGATTTCTAATAGTATAAACACTGGTAAGTTTTAATACCACAAGTTGTGAGTTTAACCTTATGATTATGCGGTTAATACCAAATGAAATGGAATCAGAGAGAAATTCGATCAACGTGCTATAAAAAGCGATTTTTTTTGTCGATCTACCAATACAAATCCCTTAAAAACTCGCTAACTTGTCGTTCGGAGCGAAAATGGCCCATGCTGCAGAGGATAGATTATGCGTACTACGACTAGCACCATTAGCATATCCAACAAATGGTTCCAAATATTCAGACATCTACGATAAAATGTAAAGAAGATTACTAACGTCAAGAAAAATCTAAAAAAAAAACTAAGATAGTGAATTGAAATCAATAGCATATATATACAATATAATACAAAAGATTACTATGCTCATGATTAAGCATAGTAATGTTTCAAATACAACTCATTTCTCGGTTGCGCCAAGGGAATTCCATCATAATCAACCAACTCATAGGCACCCTTAGCAAGAACTCTTTTGAAAATATAGGGGCCATGCCATAATGGTTCAAATTTTCAGGTACCTACTACATCAACTTCTTGATCATAAAGAAGGACCAAGTCACCCTTTGAGAAAATGCGAGGCTGGACATTTTTGTCGTATTGTGCCTTTATACGTCTCTTATGCGCTTCGTTGGCCAATTGGGCTTGACGGCACATTTCATCAAGATGGGTGAGGTTAAAAACACACGCTTCTTCTTATGAGGTGTCAGGTAACAAGTCGATTTCGAGTTTTAACGACAGTATTTCACACTGGATTAGTAAGATAGCTTCCAGGCCATACACCAATTGAAAGGGATTAAATCCAGTTGCATTTCTCACGGAGGTTCAATACGCCCACAAGGCGGAGTACAGGATCAAATGCCAGTTTCTTTTACAAACTCCTATCATTCGTTGAAGCATACGTTTAAGAATCTTGTTGATAGCTTCAACTTGTCCATTTGATTGTGGATAATAAGGACTAGAATTATCATGTGACAATCCTAACTTGGTAGTCAATTCAGCCATCATGTGGTTGCAAAAATGCTTCCCATGATCTGTAACTATATCCTCTGGGACCCCAAACCATGCAATAACATGATTAAAGAAACACAATGCAGTTGTCTATCCTATGTTGTTGAATGTAGGCATTGCTTCGGCCCATTTGGTAAAGTAGTCTACTGTGAAAATAATATAAGAATGCCCCCCGAATGAATGAGGGTTACAGGTCATGAAGTCAATACCCCATTTCGAAAAGTTTTCCAAAACTTACCCTAGTAGACACCTAAGCGGTTCTAATGGAACCTCGTCGGTCCAGGAATATTTTGGAATTCCTCCCATTATCCGGAGGGGTTCTAGGTCTTTTTCCATTCAGGCGTCGAAGACAGAACATTGCCACAATTGTTGGCATGAAGTCAATACCCCATTTCGAAAATGGTCCCACAAAGACAACAGGATGCATTTGCGTTGGCAGTTTGCATATTTTACGATAAAAAATCTGGCACGCATGACAACTTCTGACCGCGACAATGCAGTCACGAAATATGGTAGTCCAAAAGTAACCGATGTGGAGTATCATCTGTGCAGTAACGTATCTAGATAAATGTCCTCCACAAGGCCCAGCATGAAAATAATTTAAAACCTTTTTAGCCTCCTCATGAGTGAGATGCCTTCTTAAAATAGTATCAACACCGCAACAATAAAGTGTATTGCCAACGATCAGATAATCTTTGGCTTTGTGTCTAATACATCGTTGTTCAGAGCGAGAGGTATCAGGCCAAAAAGTTTGAGTTTGGAGATAAATGATGAATTATCCATACCAAGGATTAGATGATCTAATCAGAAACAGAGACTCATTAGGAATTTATGGTTCCGAAGTAGTAGCAGCACTATTAGAGGGAAGGTCATAGAGAAGCTCTGCCAAAACTAGAGACTTCTTTGACTTGGATTTGATGAATTCCAAATAAAATTCTTGCAAAATGACAATCTATTTTGAATATTTCCCCCCCAGAAATTGACGTGATAAGATATAAGCCACGGGGCCACAATCTGAAACAATAACGATTTTTCATAACATGATATAGTGGAGAAATATTTGGACACCTTGAACAACTGCCAAGGCAAGCTTTTCTACCTACGAGTACTTAACTTCCGTATCATTGAGATTACGACTCAAATAATAAATCGGATGTTCTATCCCATCTTCTAGGACCAATACCATAGCAATGGGCATTTCTATCGCGATGATATATAGGAAATAATCATTCTAATAATTAGGGGGATACATTAATGAAGCCTGGACAAGAGTATCCTTAACAACATCAAAATAAGCTTGCAAAACTTGGTCCCAATGGAAGGGAAACCCCTTTTTCAAAATTCAAGTAAATCCTTTAGCCATTTCAGCATAGTTGCATATGAACCTCCTTAGGAAGTTAGCCTTTCCTTGAAGTTTCTGAATCTGAAGTAATTTTGATGGCACAGGAAAATCAAGAATCACCTGAACCTTCAATGGGTTGATTCCAATTCCTTATTTTGAGACTACGAATCCAAGAAAATGACCATAACCAACACAAAACACACATTTATGTGGATTGAGGCATATTTTGTAGTGTCGGCAGCATAATAAAATGGCTCTCAAATGCATTGGTTCATCAATCCGATTTTGTGACTGCGATGATAAATCATCTAGGTAAGGTTGAACAATGTGCTTGATGTCATTGAAAGCATAATCCATTGCTCTGTGAAAATTTTCCCCAGCATTCTTTAAACCAATTGGCAGTTTCCTATAAGCGAATGTGCCGCAGGGACAAATGAATGTTATCTTATGTTGATCCTCTGTGTGGATATGGATTTGATTGTAACCAAAAATTCCATCCATGAATGAAAATATTTCACATCCAGCACAATCGTCAATAATCTGGTCGATAAAGGGAGTAGGATAGTTGTCTTTTGGACAAGCAATGTTGACATCCCGATAATCAACACACACTCTGATGGTTCCTTGCTTTTTCATCACAGGAACTATGTTGGAAACCTACTCAGTTAGCGGAACAGGGTAAATGAAACCAGCACACAAAAGTTTCTCAACTTCTGCTTTGATGGCAGCAACCTTCTTTGGATGAACAGGATGAAGGCATTGACACACCGATTTGACGTCAGGATACATATTAATAATGTGTTCAATGATACTAGTAACTATGCTTGGAATTTCCTCGTAAGACCAAGAAAATACATCACGGAATTTATGAAATAGAGAGCGATATGTTTTGAGTTCTGATGGAGAATAAGATACACCGACATGAATATTTTCTAATATGACAGGTTTGGTCGATATATCTATAGAAATGGTTTCTTCAATATTTGACAGATTTCGCTTGGAATCGATTGCATTAATTGGTAAAGAATTCGAAGAAAAAAAAATTGATTGAGGGGTGATATAGTTCACTAAGATTATTTTCTTCATAATAGGGAAGATGGGAATGATGATGATAATCTTCCCATGGTTCTCCTTCTGACATCATGGCTTCCAAAATATTCTCATCTGTCAAGAAAGTTGAGGAAAATTGATCAGAAGGAGTACCAAAATCTAATGAACGATCAACCCAAACAACCGGCGACGCTGATTTCGGATTCACCGCCCAAGCTAGATAGATTGATTGCTATGCCAGCTCAATAGGGTTGGGTGGCTGAAACTCATCCAACGTAACAATTTCAGAATCATCTGTACTCTTCCTTAAGCCAGATGGAGTGGAAGAGATCATGTAGGAGGTCTTATAGTTGCTATTTATACCAATGTCGTAGGCGGTGGTAATGCAAAGGTTCCCATAAGAGTGGAATCATTTAAGAGTCCTACACCAATGTTTTGAAGTGCTATTTGGGGTGCATGAACGAATGGAACATTTCCATTTACCTGCGAAGCGGAGGAAAAGAGGGATATTTGATTGATGACTGCGATAGTACCTTTATATGGAAAGGAAATCATTCTAAAATATGTAGAAACAATTGCAGTCATAGCATATACCCATGGCCTTCCAAGTAGAATATTATAGTCAAGGGGTCCATCAACAACCTCGACATCAACATTCACTATTTTTCCCCCTAGTTCAACATGCAGGTTATTAATAATATGACAAGGCTTATATGTACGTCCATGGAAAGCCTTCAACATCGTTGATGACTGAGATAAGCGCAACGAGCCAAGTGACTTCCAACAATTTAGAGACATTATGCATGTAGATGCTCCCTCATCAATAATAGTATGATGAACAAGGTGATTGAGAACATTTACTTGTATGGAGAATGCCAATTCTGCTGGTAGTTGCCACACATAGCCCATATGATTAAAGACGACAAGATTAGAATCAGTGGGATCAATTCCACCAATAGCTGACAATAAAGCCTTTTTTTGGAAGGGACAATTTTGTAATACCTCAAGAGTAGACATAGTTGAAGGGGATTGAGCCAAGTCTTCAACTATATTATAATTTTGTGCAGCTCTTGTTCGAGGATTATATGTCGATTTATGAACGACTCCCTTTGGTGGCTTAATCATCAATTCAGGAATAGCATTAGGAGGTACTATTTCCATAGATGGATTCGTAGTCGAGGTACTAGTTTGATCAGAGGTTGGACTACCGTAATATTTATTACCCGTTGACACCAAAATATCTGTTGAAGGTTTTGTGATAGATAAAATAATCACTTGGGATCTAGAAGCTGGATCCATAGCAACCAAGTTTGTGTCTGGATTAGGAAAGGAATATGTCAACACAACTGACGCATGAGAAGTCTTAATGATTTTGGAGACTTCAGTACAATGAAAAAAATCCTGAACAAAGTGTTCCTCATTACAGGTTATGCATGGATAACTAGGTTTCCTTGGTCCAGATGATTGATCAGATGATCTTTCCTGCGGGTTAAAAGTTTTATTTTTCTTAGATTTCCCATTTTTCTTACTTCCGGGTTGCTTGTCACTTTTGCCTTTGTAAAATGACACGGCATTAATTTTGGAAGAAGGTGCAGGATCAGATGTAGTAGTATGATGTGTGCTTGTAGTACCAATCAATCTGTCTCTGGCATGAGAGTCCTTTAATTGAGGAGGAACAGTAATATTAGATCTCAGCGCGTTAGGAATTGTTTCATAGAGCATGACAAACTGAGAATAAATCAAGTCTAAATGTTGGGCACGAGCGAAAAATTGCTCTTCTGTGACAATCCCACCCTTAGCCACATCCTCAGTTATATATGGTAACAGGGACTTAATGAACCAATCAGCAAGAAGTTGATCTGGAACAAATGTCTTAACCATTCTATGACAACGACGCCACTCATGAATATGATCGAAAATGTGAGTAGGATTAGTCTGTTTGAAATTGGTCAAGAGTTCCATTCCAGCTTCATATCGTATGGGTAGCTGGAAGTGAGTCAAAAAGACAGTATCTAGGGCAGTGAAATTATCAAAAGAAGCTCTAGGTAATTCAATGTACCATTTTGCAACTGGACCTGTGAGCATATGTTGGAAAAGACGTAGTCGAATAGAATCATCATTCATGGAGTTTGATGAACACCACAAATGATAAGTCATGACATGACCCGACAGGTCTTCCCTAGGGTTTCCATTGAACTTAGGAATATATAAGGGTAATTTGTGAGGTATCACCAGCCATCAAGGATCATAGTTGATTGGATCATTGGTTAGCCGATTTAAATATGGTAGCTCTAAAGTTGCATCAAAGGGCAATTGTCTATTAAGGTCAGGTTGAGCATAGCCAGGGTATGATGGGATTGCTTGAGAAATAGGTGTTTGAGCACTAGCATAAGGAATCTGCTGCTGGTAACCCAGATAGGGGTTATTTTGAAAAGCAAATGCTTGAAGATTCTATTGACCAAAACCTGGATATGATACTTGTTGAAATGAAGGTTGAGGCATTTGCGCCTCAGGCTGCCAAGGGTTCTGTCCACCAATGTTATAACCCAAATTAGAATAAATTGGATTCTGTTGAGGATATGTATAACTTGGTTGTGGCTTTGACATCCCATAAAATGGTAAACGAGCTTGCGAATAAATGATTCCGGGTACAGGTTTTTTTTGTAAATTAACCAAAGGATTTGGAGTCTGTGGACCCAATACTGGAGGGTATTGAGTTGAAGGACCTGCCTGAAAATGTTGTTGTACAACATCTTGATTCTATAACAGGGGTAAAGATGTATTAATAAGTGGAAATGATGTGGGTGTAGCAGGTTGAACTGGTTGATATGAGTGTACAACCGTTTGTGGTTGGATAGGCAAAGTGGGCTGCCATTGACAAACATTCATTTCGACATTAGGTTGACCAAAAAGTGACAGAGTACTATCATAGTGGGTTACCAAAGGTTTCCCCCCAGCATGAAAAGGATAATAAGACAGAAAATATTTCTCTCCAAATGCAGGGAGTCCACTTGATATGGTACTAGATGGAATAGACCGAGAAGGACCAGCTTGATATTTCCCTGATGATGTATATAAAGAATCAAACTGCTCAGTACTCACTATAGGATTAACAATTAGAATACCAGACGATGACATTGGTAAATTCCATAGTTTTGAAGATGCACCACAAAAAATTCCAGATAAATATTTGTAACCTGATGGGACCATAGGGCCACCATGAAAAAATGACTCTGGTGAAGTTGTGAACATCGACGGGGTTGCGAGGGCAGGTACTGACGTAATTGGAACAGATGGCCCAACCGAAGATGTTGGTCTAGGCATGGGTACTTGACCAAATGTATACCTTTTGAATCGACGGGAATTTGAATAGGAACAAGATAAAAAAAAAAAAGCAGATGGTGGTGATTGAGGAAAAAACTTGTACAGGTAAAGGTCCTTCCCGAAATGGGTTGGAGTTAAATTTGTCTTGTCTTGTGGGATTTATTCAATCGAAAGTAAACCAGGTGGAAGTATTTCTCCATCAAGCCTAAAGTATATTTTAGGAGGTTGACTATGTGATATGGGAGACTCAATGACTATAGAAAATTGTGGAATGACCAATGGAGGAACAACTTCCAGTTGTTCGAATTTGAGATTCAAATGTTCTGGAAAAAATGAGACAGGATCTGGATTCGTTGTATCACAATTTACAAGGAGGCCAACTCAATACTTTTTGTATTGTAACTTCTCCCGATATACTCGAAAGTACGTGGATGAGCTACAATATACTTATGTACATGGAGTGAGGTATCACACTCCAAATGTATCACAGAAAATTAATGACAGTTGCTATGTTTTATGATGCCAGAACAGGTCTCTAGCCTAGACCTTCTAAATGTTATCGTTATGGTTCTAATGCTTTGATAGGTAAATTGAGATAAATTTTAAGTTGATCTTGTTTATCAATTTTCCTTTCAAGGTTCACCGCAATGATGTATTAGAAATTCCTAAAATGCAAACTAAAATGATAAGAAATCTTTCACTTTTAGTTTTTCAATGAAAATCCTAGCTATTAGAGGGAAAGAGCAATTAACTTGAGAGAAAACAAATCAAAGAGCACAAACTAAAATGCATCTTTCCTAATTGTTCCTTTCACAAAACATACAATCCACTACATGCAAATGCAGGTTTTTCATTTCAGTCCCTTTAATGTTATGAATGCAGAAAAGGAAACTAAGTGCATCAAATCAATAAAACAAATGCCTTTTACTTTTTAGAAAAGAATAATTTAAACAACAATTTCTCTTTTGCAGGAAAAATGAGGAATTCAACAACAATTTATCCTATCAGGAAACAAATAATTTAACAAAAATTTCCTTTTTCAAAAGAAAATGGATCTAATGCAGCAATGAAAATACTTTGAAATTAATTCATCAACGATAAAGAAAAACGCTTTAAATAAACATTGAACAAACTTTTCTTTCAAAGGAGGAAGTAGTAAGTAAGGTCACTAGTCAATTTGAGGTATCAGGCTCTTTAAAACACAGAAGACAAAAAACTGGAAAAGAAAATGCAATGACAAATTCAATGGAATTTGGATGGTTTCAAGGGGCAATGCAGTCTCTAAGGGGAGATAGTGCATTGCAAAGTAGCCCTGAATGGGATACAGTGTTATGCAAAGCACTGTGTCCGATCCAACATTGCATTGGGTGCAGTGTATAGTGAAAAATACAACTGTTTAACACACATCTAATGCAAATTTGGATTTCAAAAAGCCTAAACTTTATGAGTAAATGCTACTAGGTGATTAAACAGAGAAAATCAGAGGCAAATACACTAAGGATGAAGGGTAAACTCCCCAGCGGAGTCACCAATTTGTTATCTAGAATTATGGATTATGGATAAAACATTCTTCCCTAGATGTAGTGCTCATCTAGAACAACAGGTTAAAGACTTTGCAACTACTTTTCCTAACTATAAATAGACACACAGAACTGATCAAAGAACTTACTTGGAGTCCAAGAGCTTCCTATTCTCCTTCTGTCGCTCTTGCTGTAGCTTCAAATCCAAGATATATGTCCGAAAATATTTCCTGCAAGAATGAACACTAAACACCAAAAGATAGCAATAATATAGATGTCTATTCAATTTAATTAGTTAAATAAATGAAACATAAACCATATACATCAGATAAAAATTCATAATATGAAACACATGAACTTATACAGATACATATGTGGGAAAGTAAGCTACAATATTTATTAATGCATAGAAGGGGAGGTTACAACCCAGTGATTGATTGTGTCACCATCTCTAGCAGCATCCCAGCCTCATCACAATGCACATCTCTCCAGTAGCATGTCACTTAAATCAATTCCTCAATTGAAATTCCACTAGCATTGTCTCTACTCAAATTCTTCCTTCTCAAGCACTAGGATCTCTGCTCAATTTATAGATGAGAAAAAGATAGTTTTACAATCAATGATTTTCTAATAATAGCAAATACATGATCCCAATATTAGATATGTCAAATGGACACATGGATTCGAAGTTTGACCATGTGAACTCTTCTAGAAGACACTGGCCAAGTGGAGATTCTGAAACAATGAGAATTTTTCTCCCAATGTGACCAACACACCTATGAATGTCGGAAAGGGCTTTGCAGAGAACCTTTGAATGGAGGTACCTGCATATGCAACGCACTTAGTCCCTTGAGAGGCAGCGTTGGTGAGCTCGCATATGTTATAATATAAACTTCAAATTTTCAAAACCTTTGCAAATGGAGGTCATGGATGATTTGTCTTGTTCTTTGTCTTAGGGCATGTAGCAACTGAAATGATAGGGGATGATAGACCCTATTCATTGGCCCTGGAGATGATGTCCAGTTAACTAGGTCATTGGGAATGGTGCCCAAATTGACCTATAACACGCATATATATATATATATATATATATATATATATATATATATATATATATATATATATATATATATATATATATATATATATATATATCCCGACCCCATTTATATTTTTACAAACCCTCTTAGATATATTTCCCCGGCCCGCTTATTATATTATAGCCTATAATTTATATATTATTTTAAATTCCCCCGTTTTCATTTCATTTATACCTTATTTTATTCCACGACCCACATATATTATTAAACCTTTGCATATATATTATACCCCTCTGCATAAAACATCCCCGGGTCCCACCTATCAAAATCCTCAACTAATCCTGCAACACTCGTCAATCGTTCGATTGGCGCCACCAAGGCCTAACCACTCCCAAACCCTTTCACACCCCCGACAGTCCAATGTTTAAAGCTGTGGGGGGGTGTGAAATGGGTGGTTTCACACCCCCGAATCCTTTCCACATGACATTCCCACAGCGTATCACACCCTCAACCCTAAAACCACCAATCTGATTTTCGTGATCTTATAACCCTCCATACCACCTTTTCTCTACGCTATGAAACCACCACTGTTTGAATTCAACCCCGTGCCATGGGATTTACTGCCTCTGATCAAAATTAATAAAACCCACCCTTTACCGTTAGTTGTCTATTTTTCTACTAAAATTACTAAAAAGAGCACAAGAAACCTTTACTGACTAAATTTGAAGCCATTGCCAACCAGAATTAAACCTTGCTACCGAATTCAATTGTTTTCCAGGTAATCCTAAGCACCAAAAGCCATTAATTAAGCACAATAATTGATAAGTTGAACGAATTAATGGTATCCGAGAGAATTATATCTGTTAACCCTCTGCAAACACCTGTGGTAGATGTTGACCACTCCCCTGTTGCTGGTAAGGACTTCAAAATCAGTGATACTGTCATTGATTTCAACCTTTTGGATATCCATAGTTGGAGCCATGAAAAATTCATTGATAAGGCTGATGATATCCACCTCTAGGAGTCAAACCTACCCAAATATATATTCCCACAGACCTTTTAGTTTCCAGATCAACTATTTTCCCAATGAAAGAGCTCTAATTACACAAAGGACGTTGGTCAGTAAGCAGACAAGTATTTACAAGATTTCAAATTCAGTATCAATTTCAAATGGCAATATGATCCCTTGGGAGTCATAAGTAAGTTAACAGCCAAATTCAAATTGACCCCTTTTATTCATGAGTGTTGTGAAACCAACTCCAAAAATAGAAGAAAAGAGATATCAACACCTTAGAAATAAGCCACTTCGAGGGGGCAACCTCCAATACATTACATGAATGAACAATTCTTGGATGATACAAATTACAAAACCTCCTTTCTATATATAGGATTACATGGGGCCACAATGTAATCCTAGCCAACCTAACAATAATAATTTAAGGGTGCAATAATAACAATATGGGGGTTACAAGGGTACAATAATAACAATAAGGGGGTTAAAATAACAACAATAATGGATTGTACTAGTAATATAGGGACCTAACATTCCCCTCTCATTCAATAAAGTCTTGTCCTCAACGCTTGAGTAGCTCTGGGTGCTTCTATATAAAATTATCATCCTTCCATGTAGAATCTTCAGTGGGTAAGTGTTGTGTAACCAGCTCCAAAAATAGAAGAAAAGAGATGTAAACGCCTTAGAAATGAGCCACTTCGAGGGGGCAACCTCCAATACATTACATAAATGAACAATTCTTGGATGATACAATTTACAAAACCTCCTTTCTATATAGGAGTCCATGGGGCCATAATATAATCCTAGTGGGCCACAATGTAATCCTAGCCGACCTAACAATAATAATTTAAGGGCACAATAATAACAATATGGGGGTTACAGGGGTACAATAATAACAATAAGGGGGCCTACACTAACATAATAAGGGGTTACACTATTAATATAGGGACTTAACATGCCCCTCTTCTTCAAACAAGTGTTGTCCTCAACGCTTGATTATTTCTTGATGCTTTTGTATAAAATTCTCATCCTCCCATGTGAAGTATTTTACAGGAAATTTCTTCCGCTTGCTGAGATACTCTGAAATTGATCGTACTTGTCGATTTCTTGTTTCTATGACTACTTCATAACTTATTTCGATGTGATGTTGATCTTCCTGTTGTTTCATTAGATTCTGCACCAAAGTTGGGTTATCCTTTGAGAGTTGGAGAACTTGTTTTTGATGCTCGATGTGATCTTCCACTAATTTATCATCCATATTTGCTATTATTTGATCCTTCAAACCATCCAACTTAGCCTCCATTTCTACTTTTAAACCATCTATTTCATCTTCAATTTCTCTTCGTAAGATTGAAACTTGTTGCACTTGGTACCGTAATTTTGATATCTCATACTACAACTCTTCCTCTTCATGCGTCATAGTATAGCTTTTTGAGGGATTAATGGGTATGGAATTATTTTCATGGGGCATATTTTAGAACCCAATAATGATATATATTCTACAATATGCCCTTGGAATCAATTCAAATTGATTCTTCACAGATTTATGCAATTTGGAAAGAAAACAATATACACCTTTTACTTTCTTTGAGGAGCTCAATATTGAAATTGTATTATCTATGTGATTATGGATCTTCAATATCTGAAATTCAAGACTAACGTAGCCCTCTGAATTATCTTTTTAATGCCACAGGTCTGACCTGATTTGGATTCTCCAAGACAAAGTTGTGTCCAATCTCCCACAATGACCTAATTATGGACTTGTTCAGTAGAGCGAACTTGTACGACTTGCCACGTCTCACTGTTTCGTCCTTTGTCTCTGAAATTGATAGCCAAGAAACTAAAGTCTGTGTACTTGCGACCACTTTTTACAGAACTCCAATCCGATGCCCAGAGAGAGAGTTATTGAACTTTTCCCACGATCACCTCTTTAAGATGAAATTCAGGAGCCTGAAAAAGCACTACCTTCCACAGATCATATATCTAAATATATTGCGAACCAAGCTCTGAAATTTTTTGATGAATTTCCTCAGGATTTCAGCTTCGCACCATATGAATTTCAGATTCTAAACCTTCGTAGAAAAAAATTTATAGCGCAAATTCCACGATGACCTGTTTAGGAGCCTGAAAAAATACCTGACTTCCACAGATGATATCTCCGAAATTATTGCGAACCAAACTCTGAAATTTTTACACAGGCTTCCTCAAGATTTTTTCTTCGCACCCTAAAAATTTCAGCTTCTGAAACTTCGTAGAAACAAAGTTATAGCGAAAATGCCACGATGACCTGTTTGGAGCAGCGAAACCCTAGAATCCAAAGCTCTGATACCAAATGTTGTGTAACCAGCTCCAAAAATAGAAGAAAAGAGATGTAAACGCCTTAGAAATGAGCCACTTCGAGGGGGCAACCTCCAATACATTACATAAATGAACAATTCTTGTATGATACAATTTACAAAACCTCCTTTCTATATATAGGAGTCCCTGGGGCCATAATGTAATCCTAGTGGGCCACAATGTAATCCTAGCCGACCTAAAAATAATAATTTAAGGGCACAATAATAACAAAATGGAGGTTACAGGGGTACAATAATAAAAATAAGGGGGGCTACACTAACATAATAAGGGGCTACACTATTAATATAGGGACTTAACAGTAAGTTCTTCCACTTGATGAGATACTCTGGAATTGATCGATTCCATAGTTGTCGAGTTCTTGTTTCCGTGACCTCTTCAGGTTCCAATATGATTTTTCCTTCCTCATCAAGTTATGGCAATATTGTTTGAACTGGAATATTTTCACCTATAACCTTCTTTAAGCATGAAACATGGAAAACTGGATGCACTCTTGAAGAAGAAGGAAGCTCCAATTTGTATGCCATAGTACCAATCTTTTGAAACACCTTGAAAGGACCATAATACTTTGGCGATAATTTATTATCCTTCTTAGCTTGCTTGAGGGACATTTTTTTGTATGGTTGTAGCCATAAAAATGCCCAGTCTCCTACATCAAAACTTCTCTCGTTGCAATGTTGATCTGCCTGTTGTTTCATTCAATTTTGTGCCAAATTCAGGTTATCCTTTAAGAGTTGGAGAACTTCTTGTTGATGCTCGATGTGATCTTCCAGTACTTGAACCTTCAAATTTTCTCTTAAATATGATGTGATAGATGGTGGATTATATCCATTAAGTGCCATAAATGGGGTCATTTTTGCTGCAATATGGAAGGAAGTGTTATACCACCATTCAGCGAGAGGTAACCACTTGACCCATTATGTTTGTTTATCAGATACAAAACAACGAAGATATCCTTCCAAACATTTATTTACTATCTCATTTTGACCATCGTATTAAGGATGATAAGATGAGCTATGAGCTAACTGAGTACCCAAACAAGAAAATAACTCCGTCCAAAAATTTCTAGTAAAAATGGGATCTCTGTCGCTCACAATAACCCTTGGGTTCCCATGTAGCTTTTGAATTGTGTCCATAAATGTAGTAGCAATTGTACTTTCTTTAAAAGGATGAGATAATGCACAAAAGTGTGCATACTTGGTAAGTCTATCAACTACCACAATGATGATACTCTTTCCTTCAGACTTAGGTAAGCCTGTGATAAAATCCATTGAAATCCCCTCCCAACGTTGACTTGAAATGGATAAAGGTTGTAGAAGACCCGGGGTCTTAATTGTCTCAACTTTTTTCTACTGGCAAACCAAACATTCCGCCACAAAATTTTGAATATCAAATTTAAGTCCATCCCAAAAAAAATCTTTCTTCACCCTGTGGTACGTTTTTAAAAATCCTAAGTGTCCTCCTAAAGGAGAAGTGTGCAATTCCAAAAGAATCTTTTGTTTTAGTTGGGAATTCTTACAAATATATAAGCGATATTTGCACCATCAGGAATCATTTTTCGAACTAAATGTATCAAATTTACTAGGATCTTGCTGCAAATTTTGAATGAGTGTCCACACTTCTTCTTCCTTCTTCCATTCATCCCTTGCTTCGGTTATCCAATCTGGTTGGATAATAGAAATGGCACAAAGCAATGCTTCCACCTCTTCATTATTTATTGAGAGTGAATCTGCAACAACATTTAGCTTCCCTTTTTTGTATATTTTTTCAAAGTCATAACCCAACATCTTTGTGACCCATTTTTCCCGCTCTTCTGAAGATAGTCTTTGTTCCAAAAATTATTTAAGACTATCATGATCAGTTTTTACCTTGAAGTGTCTTCCCATTAGGTAAGTTCACCATTTCTTTAGTGCATGCAGTATTGCTAACATTTCCTTCTCGTAAATAGGTTTCTATAAATACTTTCCTTTGATTGGATGACTTTCAAAAGAAATGGGTCTTCCTTCTTGCATTAAAACAACACCAATTCCATTTCATGAGGCATCACATTCCACAATAAAGGTTTTTGTGAAGTCTAGCGTAGCTAAGACCAGTGCTAGGCACATTACCTCTTTAAGATGTTCAAAGGCCTTAGTTGCTTTAGGATTCCATGAAAATGTATCTTTATTCAATAATGTTGTTATAGGTGCTACTATTCTCCCATAATTCTTAACAAACTTGCGATAATACCCTGTTAACCTGAGAAATCCTCGCAACTGCTTTATGGTTGTGGGGACTTTCCATTCCTTAATGGCTTTAATTTTGTTACGGTCTACCTTAACACCCTCGTGAGATACAATATGACCCAGATATTCCACCTCTTGTACTCCAAAGAAACATTTGGATGTTTTTGCATATAATTGTTTCTCCTACAATAGTTTGAGCACCTTGTCAACATGTTGAAAATCATCCTTCCAAGACCTGCTGTAGATTAGTATATCATCAAACAATACTAGCACAAATTTTCTAAGGAAGGGTTTGAAAATGGAATTCATCAACCCTTGAAATGTAGAAGGTGCATTGGTAAGTCCAAAAGGCATGACCAAAAATTCATAATGACCCTCATGAGTTCGAAATGTTGTTTTCAGAATATCTTCAGTCTTCATTCTAATTTGATGATATCTTGAATGAAGATCCAACTTGGTAAAATAAATTGCTCCATGTAATTCATCAAATAATTCATCAATCATAGGAATGGGAAATTTATCTTTAATGGTGAGCTTATTGAGCTCCCTATAATCCAGACACATGCGCCATGATCCATCCTTCTTGTGTACCAATACTATAGGAGCAGAGAAAGAACTTTGACTAGGTTGAATTATACATGCCTCTAACATTTCTGCAATCATACGTTCAATTTCGCTCTTTTGGACATGAGGATATCTATAAGGCCTAATGTTTGGAGGAACACTTCCTGGAATCAAATGAATAGCATGATCATGATCACGAATAGGTGGGAGCCCTTTGGGATTTTCAAACACCTTGGAATGATTGTCCAAGACTTTTTGGAGATCTACAGAAATAGATGATTTTGATGTTGTAACTTCTAGTGAGCATAATTGTGCAATTACGCCTCGTTTTTCTTTCTTTAGAAGATTTATCATGAAATTAGATCTTATTATCTTTCCCATCTTCCCTGCAATATCCCGTAATTTGACTTCCTTTCCTTCTGAAAAAAATTTCAAGAAAAGTTCTTGAAAATTAAAAGCTACCGTCCCCAAAGATTAAAACCATTGTAATCCTAGTACAACATCAGCACCTCCCATACGAATGGAAAGCATTGGACTATTCAGTACATATTCCCCCATGGTTATCTTGATATTATGGCATTTTCAAGAGCAATTTATAGTTCCTCCATTTGCAACCATCACTTGACATTCTGGTGCTGGGTATAGGAAAAAATTCAATTCCTTGGCTACCTTACAATGAATAAAATTATGGGTACTACTTGAATCAATCAACACTCTTACCTTTTTCTTGTTGATATGTCATTCTATCTTGAGATTTTGGGGAGTGATAATTCCTGCCAATGCATTACATTATATGGTCGGACTCATTTCTTCCTCTTCTAGGGCCGGTTCCTAGTGTATATCCTCTTCTTGTTCATTTTCTTCTTCCTCTTCACAATCTATGTAAAACAATTTCTTCTCAGCACACTTATGAACTTTAGTGTATTTGCTATCACAACTGTAGCAAATCCCTTTTGCTCTTTTTTCTTCCAATTGTTGTGGTGTCAACCTTGTGGGTTGTGGAAATATAGGAGTAGCAACACTTCCATCTTTATAGAAGTGAGTGGTAGTTTTCCTTGTCGCCATAATTTTACATTCAATTTTTCTTGCCAACCTAAATGCGTTCTCCAATGAATCAGGTTCCAAAACGTGAACTTCATGTTGGATGTTATCCTTTAAAGTACTTACAAAGAGATCAATCATGTGTTCCTTTGAAATACTAGCTACCCTTATATTCAATTTTTGGAAGTCCTCAATGTGCTCCCCCACTGAACACTTTTTTTTGAGATTGATCAATTGGCTAAAGAAAGTGTTTCTCTTTGTATCCTCATAATGTGCTATCATTTCCTCCGTAAAAATTGACCAAGTGAAAAAAAAATTATGGGAGCAAAGCCATCGATACCATACAAATGTATTTTGTTTTAAATGTAAAGTTGCAATGAGTACCTTTTGTGTGTTTTGCACATTATTGAGATCAAAATATTGCTCCATCTGTAGTATCCATGTTACAGGATCCTTTCCATCAAAATTCCTCATATCCATTTTTGGAATATGGTGGTTCTTCCCTCCAACATTAGAGTTTATGAAATCACGATTAACATTTATTTTTTTCTCATTATGAGTTTTCTCCACTATATTTTCACCATTAGGAAGAATTTCTTGTATCAACTTTGTCAAAACTTCCATGTCTGTTTTTAGATCATTCTTCATGTTTTCCATCTTAGCTTCCATGTCATCCATCTTAGATTCCATGCCAGTTTCCATTCCATCCATCTTAGATTCCATGCCATTCTTAAAACCATCCATGTCTTTTTTCAAACCATCCATCTTAGTTTCCATGCCTTTCTTCAAAACTTCCATGTTAATTTTTGTTGCTCTTTGCGAGAGCGAAATTTGTTGCACTTGCTCTTGTAATTTTGATATGTATGTCGCCATTATTCATCTTCATGAGTCATAGTAGAGCCTTCTAAAGGCTTAATGGGTGTTGAATTATTTTTAGGGGCCATTTGATATCTATTCTATAATATGCCCTTGGAATCAATTCAACTTGATTCTTCAAACAAGACTTATGCAATTCAGAAAAAAAAAAAAAAAAATACACACCTTTTACTTGCTTTTGAGGAGCTCAATATTGAAATTGAATTATATATATACTTGCAGATCCTCAATATCTAAAATTAAGCCCTGTATTAGTCCTATGAATCTTCTTTAAAATTTCATAGGTCTGACTTGATTTGGATTCTTCAAGGCAAAGTTATGTCCAATCTCCCACAATGACCTATTTATGGACTAGTTCAGTAGAGCGAAATTTTATGACTTGCCAAGTGTCACTGTTTACTCCTTTGGCTCTAAAATTTATAGATAGGAAACTACAGTTCGTGTAATTCCAGGAACTTTTTACAGAATTCAAATCCAATGCTTAGAGAGAGTTATGAATATTTTCCCACAGTCACCTCTTTGAGATGAAATTCGGGAGCCTGAAAAATACCTAACTTCCACAAATCATATCTCCAAAAATATTGCAAACCGAACTTTGATATTTTGTGAATGTGTTCCTCAGGATTTCAGCTTCTTGCTCTAAACATTTTAGCTTCTGAACCTTCATAGAAGAAATGTTATAGCAAAAATTCCACGATGACCTGTTTAAGTAAAATTCAGGAGCCTGCAAAAAGACCTAACTTCCACAGATCATATCTCCGAAAATATTGTAAACCAAGCTCTGAAATTGTGTGACGATGTTCCTCAGGATTTCGGCTTCACACTCTAAAATTTTTAGCTTCTGAGCCTTTGTATAAAAATAGTTATAGAGAAAATTTCACGATGACCTGTTTGGAGTAGCGAAACCCTAGAATCCAAAGCTTTAATACCAAATGTTGTGAAACCAGCTCCAAAAATAGAAGAAAAGATATATCAACGCCTTAGAAATAAGCCACTTTGAGGGGGAAACCTCCAATACAGTACATGAATGAACAATTCTTGGATGATACAAATTAAAAAACTTCCTTTCTATATATAGGAGTCCATGGGGCCACAATGTAATCCTAGCCGACCTAACAATAATAATTTAAGGGCACAATCATAACAATATGGGGGTTACAAGGGTACAATAATAACAATAAGGGGGTTACAATAACAACAATAAGGGACTATACTAGTCATATAGGGACCTAACAATGAGTCAAAGCCTGAGGTTGAAAAGTATTCCAACCAGTCAGAGTTGTTGCAAAATACTTTACAAGAGGTGGAGAAGAAGGTTGATACTAGTTCCATCCTGCTTACTCCAGCCCCACAGGACAGAAATTTGAAGAGGGTAAGAGAGGAAAGCTCTTATTCTATAAAGACTACTTCTAATACCAAATTCAAGCTAATGTACAGGAAAAAGGAAAAATTGAATCCAATGATAGAACAGGAAGAAATAGTTGATACAGTTGAAGTCATTGATACAGATATAATTGTCAGAGATAATTCACCTCCAACAATTTCAGAAGAAAAACACCCACCATCAACATCGAGTGCACAAATCATTCAGAAACAACATAGTGCAGAGGTTACATCATCAAGCAAAGAAGTGGATAAAGAGAAAGATATAATGGAGAAATACAAAGAAATTAAAATGAAGAATGAGGCATTGAAAGTTGTAACTTATTCCTAGTATTGGAAATAAAATCCTAGTGACCAAAATAGATTACTTGCAGCTTTTGATTACAAAACTAGGAACATGCAAATGACATTTTTTAGCCAATAGTGCAGGCTCCAAAATCATCAGCAGATTACAAAAAAACATCCTTTGAATTTCTTGCTAAACATGTGCATCCCATATATCAGATTGAGTTTCATAAACAAGCTGGAGAAATGATCTATTCCACTATGACACACAAAGCTTTAAGTGTTCAAAAACTACAGAATTCTCTAGAAAATATCAGGACACAATTAAAACTAGAGAAATCTTCTTCATGAGCAAAGGATAATAGGATCAAATCACTTGATGAATTGGTCATGGAGGTTGGATATGATCCAAATAATATCAAAGCAGAAAAAGGGCTTATCAAGAAGAAGAATGAAGACATAAATGCATTGAAGAAACAACTGAAGTTACCTACAACAGAGAATCCACAAACTAAACAAGTTTTGGAAAATAAAAATTAAAAGGATGAAATGATGAATCTCATCATTCAGTTGGAAGCTCAACTAAAAGATATGGAAAATTAAATTTACAAGTTAGTGCAGGAAAATTAAGCCATCATGGAAGCAGTTCATGTTACTACCATGTTGAACCTTCAATTAAACTGAGAGGGGGGGGGTGAATCAGTTTAATACATTCCTGATCTTTTAAAACTTTTCATTAAAATTATTTACATCTTCATTTCACATCCAATTTAATGTGTGAGAAACTTTAGAATGTAAGCAGCAAGTATTGGTATAATATAGCAGTAGACTTAATATGAGAGAAGCAGGTATTAAGCAGATGATACATATCAGATCAAAACATAAATATCATGCACAGAGACACCAGATGTCAATGGAAACCCATAATGGGAGAAAACCACATCTTATTATTGTTGTGGTGCAAAGGCAAGCTCCTACTCCCTCTCACCACTGTTTTTCTGCAGGCACCAACCTACAGGAGGCTCCAACCTCAATTCTGCAAGCTACAACTTGCAAGGAAGCACCAACTCCCTTCAATTTTCTGTAGGCACCAACCTACAGGAGGCTTCAACCTTTGTCAGCTACAACTGACAGCTATTAAGCTGAATTTTTGTTGATTTACTCCAGATATCAGCTATGTTCTGTATCTTCTCTTCTTATCTTAATCTTCTCTTCTTTATTCTTCTATATTCTGCATTCTCTATATCTTCTTTCTCTCTCTCTCTCTCTCAATCTTTTGAGCTTATCAAATTGATCTTATATAGGAATTCTCACAAGACTGTTTGTATTCCTCTAGGAATTTGAAATGAATGGTCATATCTCTTGGTCTTCTGCCTCCTCATTTCTTTGTCCAAATCAATTTAAAATCATAATAATATGTACAATATTTCATGCTACAATGGAATTTTTTCTTTTCTTTTCTTTAGGATACTTGCCTTTACATCACAAAAAATAAAAAATTAATTACAACATTTACTTTCTCATTTTAATTACATATTTCAATTTCACTCAGCTCCTTTTCCGAATTTTTTCTTTACTGGATTTGTCTTTTCCTGCTGCTGTTAAGAACCTGTTCTGCATACCTTGGTTCACTGTAATTGTGTGCACCTGTGAATGTATACCTGTCAAACCTGTAATCTCAGTTTATCTCTGCATGCTCTCCTCTTCTTTTTCCTTTTCCATAATTGCATTTAAGTTTTCATGCTCAATCATATTCCAACTCGGGCAATCTCTCTCTCTGCACTTATTCTACGCTGGCAATTTCAATTATGTAAGGCTGGCTATTTTCTTGGTTGGCACTCAGATAATAATCAATAAATCTAAGGGTTTATTTTAATGCCTCCTCTAATAATGTGCTCTCCAAGACATACATATATCACTGCATTCTTTAATTACTCGCAACCTTAATATATATCAATGCAAATAACTTGGCGTTGAACATATACATATATACGATCAACCTTATCATATAACCTTCGGTGATAAATATTTAAACTATATTGTATTTAATCCATTACACAGGTTAATATGTCTCTATCTTTATACATAAGTTCTTTTATACTCCATCGAGCCTTATACTAAATTAATAACCCAACTTCATTACGTATATTTCCGCCGGGCCCACAACGCCATCAACCGCCAATCGAATGCACACAACATACATGACTTATCATCCACGCACCTTTATTAAACCTCGTGAAAGTCCTGTGATCGCCCACTGTTGGATAGCCTTTGCCCAGATCAACGGATCTTATTCATTTCGCTGGGCGTCTTCCGACGACCGTTAATGCGCGAAATTTAATTTTAATCAAAACCGCTTGGGACACGTGTCGATTCCTGTATGGAATCGCTCCACACTCCAGGAATACCACTTAACGTTGAAAGGCGGTGCGGAATTGTAGGGTGGTTTCGGCAATCCACTTTTCACTATTCCTTGGTCAAGGTTCCATTCTCTGTGTTCCGATCCTTTATTGTTTCAATTATATATATATTCTTTGATAAGACTATGGTTCCGCCTCCAATATATATATATATATATATATATATATATATATATATATATATATATATATTCTTTATGGTAACGCAGAGTTTTTCTCTTTTATAAGTTATGTTGTATGTTTCTTATATGTGTACTTTGTCATGAAATCTCATTCACCTCTCGTCAATTCTCAGAAGGCGATCAAAACCCTTATTTCAAATTACTGGCAGTGCTTGCGCTGACCTCGATACGACCAAGGCACATACAGTTTGAACAATCATTGAAAATTTATCCCAAAATGGCAAGGTACATATCTGCATATTATCATACCCTTTCCTTTCTGAATACATAGGCAGACTCGTAGCTTGATTTACACAGTCCAGCTTCTACAAGAACTTAAGGAAGATTCACGCAGGAGTTTCACCAGTAAATACCAGTATTCTCCATACCAATTTATCCAACTAATATACAGTTACACTGAGACCATTTCCTCAGATGATTCGATCAGGAATACATATAGAACTCATATACAATTCTTCCTATACAGATATGTGTATATATACAGGTGGTAGATCTCAAACAAACCCTTATAGTTTCGTAATAAGCCAGATATTCCGTTCGATGGCTATTATCCTCCTATTCTGTTGCTGAAGAGGTTCTCTGCCTCTCTCCAGCTCTCAGGCTCTCCCTCTCCAGTCCTCTTCTGCCATTTTAAGCAATGTTCCAACTCATCCCCAAGCATATTAAGTCTTTATCACAGGGTTTTAGTCTACAATCAAAGTCTATGCTCAATAATTGCTCAATAATTCATCTGCAACCTGTATTACACCCCTAATTCATGAATAAACCTCTGTATTGCTTCTGCTTCAACTGCTACCTCTCTGTCCTTTTTGCCTTATGGATATTTCCTTTGTCATCTCCTTTGCCATCAATGACAACATTTCCAACAGTCTCCCCCTTTGGCATTGATGGCAATACATTTTCTCTATTTTCCTGTTCTTTCTCCTGTTGTTTGCTCTTCCTGTTTGCCTGCTCTTCCTCCCCCTTTGTAATCAATGGCAAAGGGTTGCTTTTTTCCCTTTGACATCAATTTTTCTCTATTTGCCTGTAGCTTTCTCCTATTGCTTGCTCTTCCTCCTTTCTCTGAGTTATGTTTAGGCCCTCTTCTGCTGACTTTGTACCATGCTGCTTCATAGTGATGTATAAGACTTGTTGTGAGAACACTTTGAGATGTATGATTGAATTCAGCAATTAAAATGTTGAGAGGCTTCAAATGATAATTCACTACTTATCCTTTTGCTATGTAATTGACCTTTTGATGCTTGAATAATGCAGATAATTTTAGGATAATAACTTGGTGTTCTTTTGCCTTAATCCTTTGATCCTGAGGACCTTATTCATGCTTTCATTGTTCGTTGTTCTCCCCCTAGAATGATATTTTCGTTTTTGTTCTCCCCCTAAAGTTGTGCTTTTCTCTTTATATCAGAGAGTAGCATCTGCAGATACTACCCCTAGTTTATCTCTCAAATATTGAAATGGTTCTCTAGTAAGAGGTTTGGTAAATATATTTGCTATCTGTTCTTTTCTTGGTACATATTCCAGCTTTACTATCTTCTGAGCCACTTGTTCTCGGAGGAAATGATACTTGATTGGAATATGTTTAGTTTTTGAATGAAGTACAGGATTTTTGGATATACTTATAGCACTTGTATTATCACATTTGATTGAAATAGGTTCATCAATGCTTACCTTCATGTCTTGAAGAGTTTGCTTTATCCACATGACTTGTGTACAACATGTTGTTGCTGCTACATATTCTGCTTCAGCTGTAGACAGAGAAATGGATGTTTGTTTCTTGCTTAACCATGCCACCAGACTTTCTCCTAAATAGAAAGCACCTCCACTTGTACTTTTCCTGTCATCAACACAGCTGGCCCAATCTACATCTGTGTATGCTGTTAAAGTGAAGTTTTTGGTTTTAGGATACCAAAGTCCATATTGTGTTGTTCCTTGTAGATATCTGAGTATTCTTTTTACTGCCAGAAGATGGTTTTGTTTAGGTGCTGCTTGATATCTAGCCACTAGTCCTACTGCTAGCATGATGTCTGGTCTTGATGCAGTAAGATACAATAGACTTCCAATCATGGATCTGTAGAGTTTTTGATCTATATCAGCAGACCCATCATCAGCACATAGCTTGCAACCTGTAGTCATGGGAGTTGACACAGGTTTACATTCCTCCATTTTGAACTTTTTCAGCATTTCCTTTAAGTATTTTTCTTGTGAGATGAATGTACCTATGCTCCTTTGCTGAATTTGAAGTCCTAAATAGAAACTGAGCTCTCCAATCATGGACATTTCAAAATCTGATTTCATCTCTTCTGCAAATCCTTTTGCTAGCTCATCTCTGTTGCTTCCAAACATAATTTCATCAACATATACAACAACAATTAGGAGTTCATTTTCATGGGCTTTTATGTATAGATTGCTGTCTACTCCACCTCTTTTAAAACCCTGTTTTTGCAAATGTTTATCCAGTCTTGAGTACCAAGCACGAGGAGCCTGTTTCAGTCCATATAGGGCCTTCTTCAGTCTGCATACATAGTCTTCTTTGTCTGTCAATGAGAAGCCTTCTGGTTGTTCCATGTACACTTCTTCTAGATCTCCATTAAGAAAAGCAGACTTTACATCCATTTGATATACCTTGAAGTCTTGGTAGCATGCAAATGCCAGGAACATTCTGATAGCTTCCATTCTGGCTACTGAGGCAAATGTTTCTTCATAATCAAGTCCTTCAATTTGTGAGTATCCTTTGCAGACCAGCCTGGCTTTATTCCCGATTACTTGTCCTTGCTCATTCATTTTGTTTTTGAATACCCATTTTGAACCAATGATATTCTTCTCAATTGGTCTAGGAACTAGTTCCTAGGTATTGTTTTTCTCAATTTGGTCCAATTCTTCATTCATTGCTTTTACCCAATACTTGTCCTTGCTGGCTTCTTCAAACTTCTTTGGCTCTATTTGTGATAACATTGCTATGTATACTTCTTCTGTCTGTTCAGCTAGTTGCCTTCTTGTTTGCACTCCTACACTCTTGTCTCCTATGATTTGATCTTCTGGATGGTTCTTCTGAGTGTATCTTGAGGGGGTTTTTGAGCTTAGTTCAGCATTTTCTGATGTTTTGCTTATTTCTTCATCATCTTGGTCCTCTTCTTCATGATTTTTAGGATGGCTGCTGCAGTCTATATCTCTTGTCTTGTTTGGGAGTTCTTCATCAAATCTTACATCAATACTTTCTATAATTTTTCGAATAGTCTTGTTGTAGCATCTATATCCTTTACTCTTGGATGCATATCCTCAGAGTATTCCTTCATTTTCTCTTGCATCAAATTTCCCCAAATTTTCATCATTGTTTTTTATGTAGCACTTGCTGCCAAAGACTCTAAAGTGCTTGATTGATGCAGGTTTACCATGCCATAGCTCATAAGGTGTCTTATCACTATTAGGTCTTAAATGGGCTTTGTTTAGAATATGTACTGCTATGTGTACAGCTTCTACCCAAAAGGTTTGAGTAATGTTATTCTCTTGCATCATAGCTCTAGCCATTTGTTGTACATACATGTTTTGTCTCTCTGCTACTCCATTCTGCTGAGGTGACCCTGCAATGGTAAAGTGTTGCTTTATTCCATGTTCATTACATAGGTCTGCAAAGTCATAATCTGTGAATTCTCCTCCTCTATCTGATCTGATACATTTTAGCTTGCATCTAGTTTGATTTTCTGCTAATGCTTTGAATATCTTAAACTTTTCCAGTGCTTCTGATTTGTTCTTGAGAAAAGCAACCCATGTCATTCTGGAGAAATCATCTATTATCAACATGAAGTAGGATTCTCCACTTGGTGTTTTAGTTCTTGCAGGTCCACACAGATCCATGTGCACAAGCTGGAGTGGTCTTCTTGTTGATAGCTCATCTTTAGATTTAAAGGATGTGCGAGTCTGTTTCCCCAATTGACAAGATTTTCATATGGTATTTGAAGGCCTTTTTATTTCAGGCATATCTCTGACAGCTTTCTTCTTACTCAGTCTGATGATATGGTCGAAGATGAGATGTCCCAGTCTCCTATGACATAACCATGACTCCTCAAGTTTGCTAAGATGGCAGGCTTCATCCTCCTCTTTCACTATGTACACATTACTCTCTGTTCGGACACCTTTGAGTAGAGTCTTTCCTATTGTGCTTGATCTGACTTCACAATCTTGTGCTCTAAAGAGAACTTCACAGCCTTTGTCACACATCTGACTGGAACTCAGTAAATTTGCTTTCAGCCCATCTACAAATAGTACATCTTGGGCCTTTCCTCTTCCATTATCTATGTTGACTGAGCCTTTTCCCTTGATCTTACCTGATTTATTATTGCCAAAAGTAACATTTCTAGATTTCTTTTCATCAAAAGTTATAAACTTGCTTTTGTCTCCAGTCATGTGTTTTGAGCAGCCACTGTCCAAATACCATTGACTCTTCAAATCTTGAGCAGTTAAAGCCAAGTCACATTTATTCACCTTCTTTATCCACTGGAGGCCCCCTTTTGTTTGGTATCTTTTGTGAGGTGATGAATTATATCCTTTTAGAGAACACTTGGAAGATATATGTCCAACTTGATTGCATATACAACATTTGATTATCGTTTTTGCAGAATTGTGAGCATGAACAAAATTGCTTAGACTCATAAACCTCCTTGAGGTATTGAACATCAGTCTTTGTCCATACTTTCTACATTCAATAATTCTATGGCAAAACTCCTTACAAAAAAAATAATAACCATAGAAATTACTTGCATACCTGATGTAAGGTTGTCTCTTCCATGCTTGCAATTTTTGTTGGTTTGAATCATTTTTCCTTGCATGACAATATGTAGCAATGTGTCCTGGCTTGTGGCAGACATAACAGGTGGCATTATTCATAGGAGGCAAGAATCTCCTTTGATGGCTTCCAAATTTGATATAATCAGGAATATATGATCCTTTTTCTGTTGTCTTAGTATTTGTTACAATATTTGTTATTAGAGGTTTCTTCTAGTCTCTGTCTTTCTCATTACATGTTTCTTCCTTTGTAGGAATTATTTGAGCTGCTTCATCAGCCTTCTTTTCTTTCACAAAAATTATATTTTCGTTTTCCTTTTCTTTGCCTTTACTTGATTCTCCTTCATAGCCTATCCCGGTTTTTATTAGAGGAGATCTTTGAGCATCCAAGATTTCATTCAACTTACCAGAACTTGTCATTTGAGAAGGGTATATAGAAACTTTCTGTTGAGCACTTTCTAATTTCCTTCTTCGACACAGAATTTCTTCTTCCAGCTTCTCTTGTTCTCGAGTTTTATCTTTGATTTGCTGAAGTAGCATATCTTCTATCTTCTTGGCTTCTTCAAGCTTTACCTTCAACTGCATGAGGAATTCTGAATTTTTTTCTTCTTTCACACATTTGAGGAGAATCTCTTTTTGTTTTCTTCATTTCAGTTTGAGTCTATCAATCTCTTCTAGAGAATTTCTTAGCTCCCCCTCAAGGTCTACTTCACCTTCTTCTTCTTCTTCTTCTAGATAGAGTCCTTCAAGATCTTCTATGGCCATTAGCAAAAATTCAGAGGTTCCCTCTTCTCCTGAGGATTCATCTGAGTCTTCAGATGTACTGCTGTCTTGTTGAGCATAGAAGGATTTTTTGCTGAACTTCTTTCCTTTCTGCCAGTACTTTGATTTATTTTTCTCTGACTCTTGAGCCTGATTCCTTATTTTCTTGTGAGGACACTTAGCAGCATAGTGTCCCACTCTTCCACAGTTAACACATTTGAAGGGGAGTTTACCTTTATATTTATCTAAGCCTCTATCCAATTTCTTGACAAAATTTGCCTCTTCTTCATCTGAGCAAGAGCATATGTCTCCCTCTTCTTCTTTCTTCTTTTATGTTTTAAAGGCTGCTTCCCTCGTACTAGGCTTCTTCTGTGGGAGCCTCATTTCATAAGCTGTTAGATTTCTGTTACACCATTTTTTGGTCATCTAACCTCTTATCATTAGATGGACCCAAGTATACCATGTAAGACCAGTTTTACCCCAAGTAAAACTGCTTTCACTATGTAAATTAAAGAAACCCCAAAAGGAATAATTAATTAAACCATAATTTAATTATTATTCCCAGTCATGTTTAACCCAAAAACAAAGAAATTAATGAGATACACCCATAGTTATCTTATTATTTTCTAGGAATAATTATTTAAATAATAGTCCATGTTAAATATGACCAAATCAACCACTCTTAATTAAATAAATCATTATTTATTTGATTATATCCCAACCACTTCCTTAAAAGGATAAATAAATCATTTATTTATTTATTCCTCACTAATCAAGGGATTTGACCCAAGTCAAAGTCCCTTTCCCTCCAACAAATAATAATAAAATATTCCATAGAGGTGGATCTAGATTTGGTTAACATTATTTTAATCATGCACCAAGATCTAGAATGACCCAATATTTTGTTATAAATAGGAGGGTTTTCCCCTTCATTCTTCACCTTTGTTGCATACTAGATCACTCTGGATCTATACAGTTGGTCTCATTTTTCTGCCATTTTGCTCCCATTGAGCTCTACCTTCTACATTGGGTTTTCTACATCTACAAGAGAGAGAAAGCTTAGATCTGAAGTGCTGAGGACTACAAAGAACCCATCCCATCGAGGAGATCTGGATACACCTTCTTGTTTCCTCCCAGGTGCCCTGTAATATAAAAATTCATTCAAAAATCGTGTTCTTGTCTTGTCTGTTGGATGCATGGAGCAAACTCTTTACTTTACCGCTTAATGTCTTTCCATTTATAGATCTGTTTGTTGCAGCATTTTAACTACTAATCGCAGATCTGAAGATGTTTGGCAGCCTCTATTGTTGTTAGGGCTATTAGTTATGCGTAGCTAAAGTGGTTCTTTTTCGTACACTTCGACGAAGAATTCATACTAACAAATGGCGACTCCACACGAGTTTTAAATTACGACCGCTGTCGTTTTTCATATTCCTGCATATCCAGCTACTTCAGACCCTAGGGTTTCTTTTCAGCTGTTTATTTTTCCTATTTTTATGTTGTTTTTCTCACATAAAACCTTAAAACATTAAAATTTCTAACTTCCGTGTGTTTCTAGCCCTATTGCGCAGGTAAGCGACACCAGCCGTAACTGAGACGGCAACTTTTCTGAAAATCTGCCGCCGAGACAACCGGAACGGGGGGTCACACTTTTTGGCCCAAACTCCGCGACCCGGACGACCTTGGCTCGTTTCCGACTCAACTCGATCGTGTCGAACCTCGTGACCCGCCCTTTTTTCCAAAGATTTTCCGCAATTTTTCTCGTTCCGTCGCACCGCCGTGGTTTTCCAGCCTCTGTCTCAGCCCGCCTTGACCAAGATCTGATCTGTTTTTACTCATCTAAGTGGGAACCCAGCCCCTTAGGGCTTTAGTACCCTCCACTTTTTGTGGAAGAGTTTCAGCTGTTTCAGCCGTCGGTTTCAGAGCTTCAGCCCCCTCTTTTTCCAGATCTGTTACCTTACTTTCAGATCCATTGAAATCAGCCTCTTTTCCTTTCAAATCACCTCTTGTCGTTTTGTTTGGACCTCTTCTAAAGGCCTCTGCCTTGCCCCCCCCCGGTTTTTTGCTGATTTCCCTTTTTCCAGCCACCTTGCCTCTGTCTCTTGGCTGTGATCTGCACCCCTTGTCTGCAGCTTTATCCTCCAGATCTCTGTCCCCTTTGACCCTAGATCTGTCGAGCTTCCTTTGTGTGTGTTTCCATAGTTTTTCCCTTTCTTTTCAGCATAGTTGTGAGAGACCCACCTTCTTGGCTTAGATAGATGCATACGTAGTTGTTATTTTTCTGTTATTTCAGCATTTTATTCTGTTCTCTGTAGGTTTATTTTCAGCTACGTCGCACACTTTTTCTTACTCTCAAACAACGGAAAGGGTTTAAAAATTAAAATTAACGCACGCCACACACCGACCCTAAGTGAAGAAGCGCCTGGTTTCCACCGCCTGGCAAAGACTCTAAAATCAATTGTCACTGCACCTTTTCTGCCCTTGACCTTCTTGATTTTGTCCCTTTCTGCCCTTGTCGGTTTCCTTCTTCCTGTCATCATTGCGCCCCCAAGGCGCCTTTCCCGGAGACTTCTTGGCCTTCACCCTCAGTTTCCGGTTGATCGACCTGCTCCGCACCGCCGTCGTCGAGCCAGTCCACCTTCGAGTCCGCACTCCGACTCCTCTCCCGATTCATCGGGTCCCCCTTCTCCTTCCGGTTCTCCCCCTTTTACCTTCACCATGTCCGGATCAGGGCCTAATGCTAGCGGTTCTCCCGGCCCCAATGCCGGCGCTACTTCTAGCGGAACCGTCACAACCACTACTCCGGCCACCCCTGTGCTGCCATACATTGCAGGCCTCAGCCTCCCCGATTTCCATCAGTTGATTAACGACCCCATTCACCATAATACTACCTGGCCCACTATGCCTACCAAGTTACCCTCCGATATCCCTAAGTTCGAGGGCCTTAATGGCGAAGACCCAACCAATCACGTCCGGTTTTTCCACATGTGGTGTTCCTCCAACTCCATTACCGATGACTCCATCCGTCTTCGTCTGTTCCAACGCACGCTTACCGGCGAAGCTTCTAAATGGTATGTCGAACAGGCCACTTCCTCCCATACCACGTTCGAGACTCTTGCCCAAGCCTTTTTGTCGTACTTCCAGCTCCCTCTCCGATACGACACCGGCACGGAGCTCTTGACTTCATTTAAGCAATCCTCTTCCACACGCCTTTCTGCCCATGTTCAGGAATGGCGACGAAGACGGAGCTTATGTCGAGCCCCTCCCTTTGAAGATCGGGTTTACATGGACCGGTTCCTTCGCACCCTCCCGTCTCCCATCGGCAAAGATGTCGCCTCTCACTTTCCTCAATCTGAAGAAGCCGCCCTCCAAATAGCTTTAAAATATGACCTGATCTACGCTCAATCTGGTTATGTTTATACCGTTCTCCCCGACATCCCCAGGCCCGGTGGCGCTAACGCCCCGGGGGCATCTCATTCCGCCGACGGTATTGTTGGATCTCTTTCCCACCCCTCTGCTCACCCTCCTATGAGCCATGGTCTCCCTCAGGGAGGGGCCAGCACCTCTAGCACTCTTCCCCCTCCCGGCAACATGTATCCAGGATACGGCATGCCTCCTCCTTTTGCCCAACCTCCTGCTTACCTCAATGTCGCCCAACCCAACCCTTACTTTTTTCCACAGCCTGGTGCGCCAGCTCCTCCAGCATATGCGCTTCCACCTCCCTTGCCTCCTCACAACCCGCAACAGCACTTACAACCCCCTCCAGGGCAAGTATTTGCACAGCAGGGTGCGATTAATCCCCCTTCTTCTCAAAGAAGGCGAAGAGGCAACCAGAACCCATCTGCCCCCGGTAACCGAGGACCCAATTCTGGTATGGACCCTAACACTAGCAACCAGCCTCAGGGCATCCCGCCCAGGCCGGACAGGCCGCTTCGCACAAACAAGCCCTGTTCGTGTTGCAGTGATTACGGTCACTACTCTCACGATTGTCCTCTCTTACCCCAGATGCGACAGATGTGGGAGTCTCAAGCCACATTGCGCGGACAACACGCCTCCCCTCACGCTCCTCCTAATGTGGCCACTACCCAGCCAGCTGTGTTCACTGATCCTTTCCCTGAACAGGGATTCGTGGCTACTCAACCCCCCGACAGCCATGCAGCCACACCCTCGTCCATTTCTGGTTCCTCTGACTACCAGATCCTTATGATGCGCTCCGATCCGTCCCCTTCCGTCGACCTTCACCTTCAAACTCGGTCTCGCCAGTACCCCAAGCCTCCTGCTCAGTCTGCTCCCGAGCCTCCATCTTCAGGTTCTACAGAGCCTCTTTCGACACCAAGTGGCCCCTTACACATCCCTCAACCCAAAGTTGAGGTCCACCCAAAGATTCCAAAGGGTCCATTACGCCGAAATGCCGGCTCCTGGGCCGAGCCTCTCAATCGCACAAAGATAGCAGAGCAACCAATTAGAATCCCCTGCTGCCATTTCCACACTGGAACTCCTCCAGTCGTGCCCTTCTCAAAGGAAGGCTCTACTATCCGCCGTGGGCGCTGTTGATCCTGCTGATGACCAAATGATTGTTTTCGACGCCACTCAATCGGACCACCCTCCTCTTCCTCCTTCCGTTGCTTTCCAAATCCCAGTCAAAATCCGGAACGCCAATGTATCCCGGTGTATAATTGATGAGGGGGCATCCACCTGTGTGATGTCCGCTTCGGTTTGGAAGCAACTCGGATCCCCTGAGCTGGCCCCTTCCACGATCACCCTTCGAGCGTGGGACGGTCATGCCTCCCAGCCTATTGGCCTGTTTCGTAACTGTCCCATCACCCTCGCCGGTAAGATTGTTTGCGTTGATGTCGAAGTCATTGACGCCCCTCTAGACTACAACATTCTATTGGGGCGAAGCTACACCTATGCCATGTCTGCTGTCCCATCCGCGGTCTTCCGCAAGATGTCTTTTCCACATAATGGAAAGATAGTCACCATTGACCAGCTATCGTATCATGAGCCGCCGTCTCCTCCCGCCTCCGAGACGACCATCTCTTCTGTAGCCAACAAGCAAACCGTCGATTCTTTGACCAGTGTCTCCCCCGGCGTCTATAAAGATTCCACCCTGCTTGGAACTTTTCCTCACCTTCCTCCCCCTCCTGTTACCGGGATCCAGCGCCAACGTCTGCATGATGCAATCGTCTCAGGCTGCCCATAAACGGCCTGCCTCGGCTAGCCCGCACCCTCCTCCCCGCCCTCCGCAACCCGCTCCTAGCCATCCCTCTCAGCCAGTCGGACCTCCTCTTTCTGGCCCTCCCCCTACAGCTGACACTCCCGAACCTCTTTATCCTCCAGGCTCGGTCCCCCCTGGCCTTAACCATCTTGGAGCCGTTCCTCCTGGTCATTACCCTGCTGGACAGATCCCCTTCTTGGCTCCCCCTCTCGGAGTATATTCCGTCCCCGTCATGGCCACCCTTTCTCTCCCTAACTTGACCTTGGGTATTCCGGTTTGGTACCTTGACCCCCCAGCCGCCACCCCCCCGGGTCACCCCAAACCTTACATGGCGTTGACACCGGTTCAACCGGTCCCCCTCGCTTCCTCCATAGCCACTGTGCCCCCAGCACCTCCACAGGACCCTTCTCCTGTTGAGTCGGCTCCCGGGAAGAAAGGAAAAGCCCGCAGGGGGGCAACCAAAGACCAAACCACCACAACCACCTCGGCTCCTCCCCCACCCTCGAAGCCTTGTGCCTTATGTGATATCATCGGTCATGCCACCCATGCTTGTCCCGAGTTACCCCGTATTCGCCCCATGGTAAAAGTCGCGTTCCCCGACACTACGGTCCCTGAAACTACCACTCCTGCTTCGACCGTCTCCAAGAACCCCAAGACTCTCCGCACCAACAAGCCTTGTGCTTTGTGCAGTGTCCATGGCCACTACTCCCATCATTGTCCTCACCCGACGCATTACCGTGCCTCCCTTGAGGTGATCCGCGAGTATGAGGTTGAACAAAATCAATCCGCCTCTCCCATTCTCGCGCAGTATGCTGCAGACCAGCCTGAGGATCCCCCCGCTCCCATCCACATCCCCCCCCCTGATGTCCAGATGACGGAGTCTACAGTCACCATTCTTTACCTATCCTCCTCTGCACGACCGTCGGAGCCTCGCCCGTCTGCAACCTCCCCCGTTGTGTCCCTTGATGCTCGAGATCACTCCACTTGTGTCTCTGTTGACCTTCGCAGCTCGAGTCCTCGCCATGTTTCCGATAGCTCTCATACACCACCTTGTTTGAGTTTTGCTCATCCTGCCCTTTCCCCCCGCCATTACCGCTCGATGACTTCTGCCCCCTCACGCTGCCGTCCTTTCCTTTCATCCCCTCATGTATTGTCTTGTCACACCACCTTGCGCATCCCCCCGTCCACATCCTTTATCGGTTACGCCGATGGTGCAAGTCGCTACTCCAGGAATCTTGCCTCGGCAGGGTGGGCCATCTTCACCCCCTTGCATGACCTCGGTCTGTCTAACGGGGTATGCATTGGTTCTGCCACCAACAATCAGGCCGAATACGATGCAGTGCGTGGCCTACTAGCTGATGCTTTGCTGCATCGCATTCGCCATCTGCACGTTCATTTGGATTCCTTGCTTCTTGTCATGCAACTAAATGGTGTTTATCGTGTGCGTAACCCTGTGCTGTTTAGACGCTATTTACGAGTAAAAGTCTTAATACGTGCGTTTGAAACCATAACTTTCAACCATGTACCCAGAGACCAGAATCACTACGTAGATAGTATTGCAAACCATGTTCTAGATTGGCATTTATCACACTCAATTCATACAAGACAATAACATTAAATCAACCATCAAAAGACGATACATATCCATAATATGTGTCGCCAACCATATATTGATGAGTCCATCTACTCTGATACACATGACATGCCCATAGCATGTTCCAAAAACTAGGGGAACCATACGCCCCCCCATACATATACATACGACATGCCCATAGCATGTTACAAACAAAAACTGGGGGCACCATATGCCCCTCCATACATTCTAGGGGGCACCACCTGCCCCTACATACATCAGAAGGGACACCATATGCCCCTAATCACTATCTGGAGGCTCCCGGGCCAATGGCTCTGCCCCTGCAGCATGTAGATCCCGCATAGTTTAACCGGCCATCGCCATGCGCCGCATGATACCTCGCCACTCCGAGGGGAGACCAACACATGGCTCTATGTACTGGTCGTCTAAATCCTGCCACCCGCGCTCTGATACTCCGGTCAACAGCTGCTCACATCTACGGCGGATGTCCTCCAGTAGGGCTGCTGCACCATCATTTTGCGCTGCCCTCGATCCACTCGGACCCGTAGCTCCAGACGCTGCCGGTCGTCCCATATATCCGGCCGGTTTTACCGGTGCTATATCTGCATACCAAAAGTCCCTGAATCAGTATCATTATTTACTATTCAAAAAAAAAAAAAAAAAAACTTTAAACATGCCCATATAAGAATAGCAATTTGTCACTTACCATCGGGCCCCCAAACTCGACCAGCCGGAAGTGGCAAATCCGGATCCCCATAGTAGCTCATCCCACTATAAGGGTAGTCGTCTATGTACAACGGCATCCGATCCCAATGGGCAAAGAACTCCGGTCGAAATGTTCGCCCGACCGCCCCTCCTCCTCCTTTGCAGAGTAGTCGTCCCCAACGACGCATCCTGGGCTCTCTCGGGCCCCCATCCGGAAGATGCACACGAGGCCTCAAGGTCGGGATCTTCTCAAAGAAGAAGGCGCACAACAAAGTCCCATATGAGCAATCATGATTCACCTACCGCCTGCATAGCGACAACTGTCACTTTAGCGACACCAACATCATTTGGGCCCACCCAAAGTAGGTCCCACTCAACACACTCTCCACTATCATCATCTGCCCACCGGTGATGTGATGGAACGCCTGGGTGCCCAGGATTCGCAGCACAGCTGCGGCCACTGCACGGGTTTCTAGCCTCTCTAGATCCCCGATCGATATCCGAGTCCCCTTGACTTGGAAACCCGGTCGACAATGGAGTTCCACAAACTCCATGATATGCCGCCCCCGCGGCAACACTGGCTGCGTGTCTCCCACTATCCCCAATGGTGGGAGGCCGGTCAGGAAGTACACATCCTGGACCGTCAGTTCGATCCTGTGCCCCTGCACTACAAAGATCTCCGATCTCAACTTAAAGAATCGATAATCCGCGCAATGGTTCCCTCGCTTCTCATCAATCCGGTTTCCTCCACAGTCTGAGGACCCCACCGCTAATACACGACTCTGACGCCCCGATCCGCCTCCGGATCTCCGCCCAAGTGTTCTGCATCCTCTCTCTCCAGCTTTCTGACCCCGTAACTTCCGCCATGCTACCCGCACAAACACATTCTATTTGTCGTGCATGACGGCAAACCATAACCACACACCAAAACCAAACTCCCAGCCATAAAACAGCACCAAGCCCCCCTCATCTCCCAGGTCGCAGTTTTCTGCCATTTTCTGGACCAGGTCGCACTTTTTTCCCTCAAACCTGCGTCCTGGGTCGCACTTTTTGCCCCAAAAAGTGCGACCCGGCCGTAGAGATGAGGGAGGGGCTGTTTCTGGGGTGTTGGGCCCTAAATCGCAAATCTAATCCATCAAAATGCAAGAGCAAGGTTAGGCCTCTTACCTCTAACTGACAGATCTCGAATCCAACGGTCGGTTTGTCCGCTACGTTCGCCGCAAGATTTAGGGCCTTCTCTCCTCTCCACATTCACCACAGCAACAATAGCAAATGAATGATTTTGGAGGGAAAACTGCCCCATTAAAAGAGAACCCATGTTTCTTCTTTCAACTGCTGCGACCACACCGTAGCCCCGTTCGACGAACCGTCAGCACCGCTAGATAGATCTCACCTAGCTCTCAAATGGGTTTTACTTAGTTTTTGGTGATTTGATACTTCACCCGGACACATTTTTTCCACGAAGGGTCACTTCACCACTCCTTAAAATCGAATTTCCTCATTTACGACACTTGTACTTGGGGCACCACATCGCCCCCTTACTTGTCGATGTTCGTGTTGATTTTCGTCATGAGTGCCCACTTTGTACTCATGTTTCCATGCCCCCCATTGGGGCCTTTACTGTGTGGCAGCACTATAAAGTCGCCCTTGTTTAGAGCATCCAAGTCGAGTTATCATTGCATTCATGGAGTCTATCCTGCGTCCTTTTACACCCCACTATAGCCCTCCATCCTTCATTTCTTGGTCCCTCTCTTGTGTCGCACATTATGACCTTCAGCCCCACTGTCCCCTGTCCCTTCCGATATTGTGTCAGTTGCTGCCATGTCATCCATGCCCTTTATGCTCTAACAACGGAAGTCGTCCATTCGCCACTCCATCCTTCCCATTTCCACCATCCTCATTAGTGTCAGTCTGTCCGTCGCTCTATTATTCTTCTCTCGCGCCTTAGTTGAGGATCTCTCATTGCCTCACCTACGGCGGACCTCCTTCTGTCGACATCAGCACATTTATTCCAGAAGCAAGGTCTAGAGGGTAGTGTACCTTGGTTCCAGCTTCCACACTTGTTCGGTGCCTCGGATCAGGAAAAAGGGGATTTCTCATTACCCTTTCACTTGATTGCTTCTTAGCTCCAGCTCCTTTCAGCATGATCGAGATCCGTATACTTGATGTTCTAGCGATGCAGCAGCAGATATTGGTGATTCCCGGGTGTGTGTGAGATGTCTCAACCCTCATGAGGGGGTGGCCCTGCATGTAGCCCCCCACATGCCTGGATGACATCTTCATCGCAGCCTTTGATGCAGCTCCATATATTTGATGATGTTGGCCTTAGCCACTTGCAGCACCTCTATGATTTGCATGTATCAGTCAGATTTTGTGAGCCCTTCCCCATTCACAGGGGGCATTTGGGTTGTTTTTATCTCATGTACTCAGATATTATTGTACTAGTCCTGGCTGTTATCCCAGGCACAGCATGTATGTGAGACTCTTCATTGTATTTTTATCTGGCCCTTGATTATGCCAGCTGTACTCTATGGTTCGGTCCCTAGTTTACTGGACACACTATTCTTTTGTACTTTGTCACGGCGGGCATAGGTATGCCTCCCCCGCTGCCTTCAGCACAGGTACCCTCTCATAAAGAGAGACTTGTTGCACCTGCGAGTCTCGTCTCCTCAGGGTCTAGTCCTTCAGCACACTATCTACCTCACACTTCTCTCTCTGACATCCCCTTTTGTTGTCTGGTGATTGTATTCTTACAACGTACTTCGGTCATACGATTTGCTCCTGACACTCGCACGCTGGGGGGAAATCTGTTACACCATTTTTTGGTCATCTAACCTTTCATCATTAGATGGACCCAAGTACACCATGTAAGACCAGCTTTACCCCAAGTAAAACTGCTTTCACTATGTTAATTAGGAAACCCCAAAAGGAATAATTAATTAAACCATAATTTAATTATTATTCCCAGTCATGTTTAACCCAAAAACAAAGAAATTAATGAGATAAACCCATAGTTATCTTATTATTTTCTAGGAATAATTATTTAAATAATATTCCTTGTTAAATATGACCAAATCAACCACCATTAATTAAATAAATCATTATTTATTTGATTATATCCCAACCACTTCCTTAAAAAGATAAATAAATCATTTATTTATTTATTCTCCACTAATCAAGGGATTTGACCCAAGTCAAACACCCTTTCCCTCCAACAAATAATAATAAAATATTCCATAGAGGTGGATCTAGATTTGATTAACATTATTTTAATCATGCACCAAGATCTAGAATGACCCAACATTTTGTTATAAATAGGAGGGTTTTCCCCATCATTCTTCACCTTTTGTTGCCTATTAGATCACTCTGGATCTATACACTTGGTCTCATTTTTCTACCATTTTTCTCCCATTGAGCTCTACTTTCTGCATTGGGTTTTCTACATCTACAAGAGAGAGAAAGCTTAGATCTGAAGTGCTGAGGACTACAAAGAACCCATCCCATTGAGGAGATCTGGATACACCTTCTTGTTTCCTCACAGGTGCCCTGTAATATAAAAATTCATTCAAAAATCGTGTTCTTGTCTTGTCTGTTGGATGCATGGAGCAAATTCTTTACTTTACTGCTTAATGTCTTTCCATTTATAGATCTGTTTTGTTGCAGCACTTTAACTACTAATTGCAGATCTGAAGATGTTTTGCAGCCATTATTGTTGTTAGGGCTATTAGTTATGCGTAGCTAAAGTGGTTCTTTTTCGTACACTTCGACGAAGAATTCATACTAACAATTTCCAAGTAGCTGGTTCATGGTCAAGGTCTCCCAATCAGCTGTTTCTTCTATTGCAGACACCTTTAGATTAAACTTGGATGGAAGAGATCTTAGAATATTTTGCATAATTATACATTCTAGCATTTCTTCTCCAAGAGATTTCATATTGTTAATAATTTCTGCAGCTTTTAGGAAGAAACTGGCAATGTCTTCATCATCATTCATTTTTAAGTTTTCAAACTGGGCTCTATATACTTGAAGTTTGGTAGTTTTTACTTTCTGGTCTCCCTCATGTATGTTCTCAAGAGTATCCCATATTTTTTTGGCAGTGTCTTTGTGCATTACTTTAATAAACTCTGCTTCACATAATCCATTCAGGATGGCATTCATGGCTTTTGCATTAGCCACAAAATCTTGTTTTGAGTCTTTTTCTATGTCATTTGCCTTTGGGGCATATCCTAATTCCACAGCAGCCCAGACATCTATTCCTAGAGACATTATGTATGTCCTCATTCTGATTTTCCAGAAAGCATAATTTTCACCAGTGAAGAAAGGGGATTTATTGGTTGAGCATCCTTCTTTACTAGCCATCTTGGGAACCTAGGATCTCCTTTCAGTTGTTAGACTTGTACAAAGGAACCCGCTCTGATACCAATTGTTGAACCTCTAATTAAACTGAGAGGGGGGGGGGTGAATCAGTTTAATACATTCCTGATCTCTTAAACTTTTCATTAAACTTATTTACACCTTCATTTCAAACTCTATTTGATGTGAGAGTAATTTTAGAATGTAATCAGAAAGTATTAGTTTAATAGAGCAGTAGACTTAATATGAGAGAAGCAGGTATTAAGCAAATGATACATATCAGATCAATACATAAATATCATGCACAGAGACACCAGATATAAGTGGAAACCCATAAAGGGAGAAAACCACATTTTATTATTGTTGTGATGCAAAGGCAAGCTCCAACTCCCTCTCACCACTGTTTTTCTGCAGGCACCAACCTACAGGAGGCTCCAACCTCAATTCTGCAAGCTACAACTTGCAAGGAAGCACCAACTCCCTTCAATTTTCTGTAGGCACCAACCTACAGGAGGCTTCAACCTTTGTCAGCTACAACTGACAGCTATTAAGCTGAATGTTTGCTGATTTACTCCAGATATCAGCTCTATTCTGTATCTGCTCTTCTTCTCTTAATCTTCTCTACTGTATTCTTCTATATTCTGCATTCTCTATATCTTATTTCTCTCTCTCTCTCTCTCTCTCTCTCAATATTTTTAGCTTATCAAATTGATCTTATATAGGAATTCTCACAAGATTTTTTGTATTCCTCTAGGAATTTGAAATGAATGGTCATATCTCTTGGTCTTCTGCCTCCTCATTTCTTTGTCCAACTCAATTTAAAATCATAATAATATGTACAATATTTCATGCTACAGTGGAATTTTTTTTTTTTCTTTTCTTTAGGATATTTGCCTTTACATCACAAACAATAAAAAATTAATTACAACATTTACTTTCTCATTTTAATTACATATTTCAATTTCACTCAACTCCTTTTCCGAATTATGGCTTTACTGGATTTGTCTTTTCCTGCTGCTTTTAAGAACCTGTTTTGCATACCTTGGTTCACTGTAATTGTGTGCACCTGTGAATGTATACCTGTCAAACCTGTAATCTCAGTTTATCTCTGCATGCTCTCCTCTTCTTTTTCCTTTTCCATAATTGCATTTAAGTTTTCATGCTCAATCATATTCCAACTCGGGCAATCTCTCTCTCTGCACTTATTATACGCTGGCAATTTCAATTAAGTAAGGCTGGCTATTTTCTTGGTTGGCACTCAGATAATAATCAATAAATCTAAGGGTTTATTTTAATGCCTCCTCTAATAATGTGCTCTCCAAGACATACATATATCACTGCGTTCTTTAATTACTCGCAACCTTAATATATATCAATGCAAATAACCTAGCGTCGAACATATACATATATATGATCAGCCTTATCATATAACCTTCGGTGATAAATATTTAAACTATATTGTATTTAATCCATTCCACAGGTTAATATGTCTCCGTCATTATACATAAGTTCTTTTATACTCCGTCGGGCCTTATACTAAATTGATAACCCAATTTCATTACGTATATGTCCACCTGGCCCACAATGCCATCAACCGCCAATCGAATGAACACAACATACATGACTTATCATCCACGCACCTTTATTAAACCTCGTGCAAGTCCTATGATCACCCACCGTTGGATAGCCTTTGCCCAGATCAACGGATCTTATTCATTTCGCTAGGCGTCTTCCGCCGATCGTTAATGCGCGAAATTTCATTTTAATCAAAACCGCTTGGGACACGCATCGATTCCTGTATGGAATCGCTCCACACTCTAGGAATACCATTTAACATTGAAAGGCAGTGTAGAATTGAAGGGTGGTTTTCGAAAATCCACTTTCACTGTTCCTCGGTCAAGGTTCCATTCTCCAGGTTCCGGTCCTTTATGATTTCAATTATATATATATTCTTTGATAAGACTATGGTTCCGCCTCCAATATATATATGTATATTCTTTATGGTAACGCAGAGTTCCGCTCTTTTATAAGTTCTGTTGTATGTTTCTTATATGTGTACTTTGTCATGAAATCTCATTCACCTCTCATCAATTCTCAGAAGGGGATCAAAACCCTTATTTCAAATTACTGGCAGTGCTTGCGCTGACCTCAATACGACCAAGGCACATACAGTTTGAACAATCATTGACAATTTATCCCAAAATGGTAAGGTACATATCTACATATTATCATACCCTTTCCTTTCTGAATACATAGGCAGACTCGTAGCTTGATTTACATAGTCCAGCTTCTACAAGAACTTAAGGAAGATTCACGCAGGAGTTTCACCAATAAATACCAGTATTCTCCATACCGATTTATCCAACTAATATACAGTTACACTGAGACCATTTCCTCAGATGATTCTATCAGGAATACATATAGAACTCATATACAATTCTTCCTATAGAGATATGTGTATATATACAGGTGGTAGATCTCAAACAAACCCTTATAGTTTCGTAATAAGCCAGATATTCTGTTCGATGGCTATTATCCTCCTATTCTGTTGCTGAAGAGGTTCTCTGCCTCTCTCCAGCTCTCGGGCTCTCCCTCTCCTGTCCTCTTCTGCCATTTTAAGCAATGTTCCAACTCATCCCCAAGCATATTAAGTCTTTATCATAGGGTTTTAGTCTTCAATCAAAGTCTATGCTCAATAATTGCTCAATAATTCATCTGCAACCTATATTACACCCCTAATTCATGAATAAACCTCTGTATTGCTTGGCCGAGCCGGAGGGAGCCTCGCCCGGCTGAGGAAGAAGGACCGGCCGATCGGCGCTGGGTGCGGGAGAGGCGCGAGAGAGGTCGCGCTGATCGATCGATTTTTCCTTTTTACTTCCATTCCTATAGCTTCAACATCATCTCCATTACCTACAACAGTTCCAGTGACAACAAAAGTACCAGCAACTACACCGACAACAACACCAGCAGTGCCATCAGCTCATCCCAATGAAGAGGCAAGTAAATTGATTAAATAAATGCAGGATATGTCAATACAAACTATTGATATCAATAGACATAAATAGCAAGTGAAAATTATAGAAGATGAAAATAAATTGGCTCAAGTAATGTATAAAGTTGAAACACAGAAATCCAACAGATTGACAGAAATAATTCAAAATCTAGAAAAGGATTTGACACTGAAAGAGCCACTAGCCCAAGCATACCAACAATTTTGGGCCAATATAATTAACTATGTTAATGATATTTGGGCTTCTGTCCAAGTTATATATGAGCAGAAAGTATTGATAAAGGAGGCTAGTGATGCAATCCAAAATGTTAAAGAAGAAGTTGGAAAGAATCCAGAGGAAACCACTGAGATAATTAAGTTCCCAAATCTAAAAAAAAACAGGAATTAGAAGAGCATGGAATAACAGATGGAACATAAAACATCTTAGAGGTGAAAAAAGTGATTTCCAAGAGAAGTTTGATGATACAACTTGAAGACAAATGCCAAACAATGGAGCTTGAAGTAAACAGGTTTCTAAACAAATTTGATGTTTTGAGGCAGAAAGGTCTACCTAATCCATTAGTGATTAATGAAAAACTGAGGAGACATGAAGACTACGATAAGAAGATTAGGGAAGTAGCTAAAGAAACTTCCAACATCTCAGTAATGAAAGGAGTTCCCACAGGAAAAGTGCTCCTTCAGAATTTTGAAAATCTCTTTTACCTTCAGCATGAGGTATATCATATTTTTGTAAATAAGCCTACATTTGGCAAGTATATTGAGGTTGATGGGATTTACAAGAGGATGTTAAAAATTAAAATTCTAGATGAAGAAGCCTGGGAAAAATGATGTGATTTACTGTGACAAGTAAAAGTAAAAATAGAGCAGCAAAGACAAAGTCAAGGATGAAAAAAGATGAAGACAGATAAAAGACAGGGTTAAAGGAAAAGTGAGATAAACAAGAAGCGTGAAGGACATGCCAGTGTGAAGCAAGCCGACTTGAAAGACAACAAAATATCAAAGAAGAAAATAGCAAAAAAAATAAACAGGGACAACTTCCATTTAGTTAAATAGGTGTCTCTATCTTCTTGCATGAAGATATTTATTTTCCTTAATAAATTCCTAAACATTTGATAAGATATTTTGTATTAAGTTTTGTATAAATACTTCATCAATTCGAAGTATTGAGGGTGGATTCTTGAATATTTCTATAGTTGAATTGATCTACAACCTGAGGGTTTATTGTACTTTTTTCCAGGTTGACAGACATGACAAGTAATAAAGGCATTTCTTTACAGGATTCATGTGTTGGGCTACTTCAGTGAAGTATATTTAATTGTTCATGATATTTCCTTAAGTATTCCACAAACTTGATTTTTTTCTAAATTTTGAATGTTATAACAGGAATATTATTGCAAAATTTGTTTAAATACACTCTGTTCTAAACTGTTATTCATTTTTATGTTTTCTTATGATATCTGGTTTAGAGAATAATTGATTTCTCTCTGATCCCGATTGATCTCTTAAACCTTCCTTCATTATCCGGTTTAAGGAATCCTTAATTGCTCCTTGATCGCGATTGAAAACCACTTCACCACTTGGCCTTTAAGATCTGATTTTTCTAAGCTACCTTGCCCTATAACACTCCCTTTAGAACTTGATTCTGTTCTATTTTATTGATATTTTGAATCCATAGCCCAATGGAAAATAAACAAGAACATGTCCATCTAAATCAGTAATTCCAAAAACAAATAAAAATCAACCCAAATCAATATTACATAGCTAGCCTAAAATAAATTAAAACAAAAAATTAAATCATTAAGAGAGAGCCTTCTCTGAGCATTAGGAAGTCTAGATCCTAATCTCCAATGTGGTTGATATTTACCTCTAATATTTCTTTAAACACACATAACAATCCTTGGAAATTTTGGAGTGATAACACTTTCAATGGTGGCATTTTGGTTTGGGAATGTTCTCACAAAGCATTTCACCCCTCCCTCTCTCTCTTAGACTTCATGCTTTAGGGGCATCTGTTATATAATATTTTTTTCACCGAGCCTGCATTCCCAATTTCGAATACCGGAGGACCATCATAGTGACCCCTGTGTACTATCACAGATCACCATGAATGTCATTGCATCAGTTAGCATGGAAGTAACACAATCTCCATTGACCATTCCTCAGGTAGACCCTTTAAAATTTGTACTTTTCGGTCAGTTCTCGTGAGTAGTTATGTCCTTGCACCTATGGTCAGATTTACACTGAGCCTATTTCCATGGTCACCATGTCTCCAAATATCCCCCATGCTGAGAAACTTTTGGAACATTTTTTAATATATAAAGGAAGCTTCCATGATCTAACAACTTCGTGGGCAGAGTCATGGATGTTTGTTTGACTAGATGAGGTCGATTTTCTCCCTTTGGCCTATTAGTTCCTACAAAAATGAAACTTGCTAATGGGATAGATCTCTCCTCCACCATATGTGGATCCAAAATCTCCTCCTCCACTCCTAGAAATTCCTTTTACTCTCATTGATTTAGGTAGCTGAGCAGTCATAATAGTTATAACTGGTGTGTAGAAGATAGTAGAGAATAGACCATAGTTGTGAGAAATCGTTTAGGCCCATCACCTCTTTGAGCCAAATCAACAAAGAATCCTTGGAGACGTGCCTGAATGAACCCGTCGAAGGAGGCCTACAACATCAAGGCACGGGCTACAAACTCCCTTTTCATTAATCAATATGACATGACTCCTTCCTAGTTCCATCTTTGTTTACATTTATATTCGAAGTTCCTAACTCTCCTTGACTAGTTGGATAGTTGTAGATGAATATATATATGGTTTTATTCTAAGCGTTTGTTTCATTTTTGTACAATTTTATTAATGTATTCACCAATGGAGTGCAACAGATGAAGGAAAAATATCAAAGGATCATTTCAATGTGCCACAACAAGAGCATTGGATTGAGGTAGGATATTTGTTCCAGTCCACATTTCATTTACAAACTATGAATTTAGGAAGCAACATGTTCCCTTGTTCCTAGACCCACCCTAGGGCTAGACGGATTTCCTTTGTCTACATAAGGGATTTTCCTACACAACACACATGAAGCGAGACCCCATTGTCAAACCTCCTACTAGTTCCTTCATGAGTTGGAACTAGTTTAACTGAATTTAACTGAGATAAATTGAGTTAATTAACTAAAACTCCAAATAAACTCAACAAGGGATCTTATAATGTAGGAGACACCATACATACCTCTAATTACTCATTAGACACTCAAATAAAATTAACTGAACCAATTAAGTCCACTTAACTTAGTTAATCCATACAAGTTTTCATGAGATGTGGAATTACAATTTTATTCTAATTAATTCAAGGGAAATTTAAATTATAATTTTTTCTTGTTTCAATTTTCAACACTCCCTCTCATTATTATCTGATACCTTGATCCTCCCTCTATGGAACTCAAATTTTCCTCTTGGCAGTTCCTTCATCAAGATGATTTCATCATGTTCCTCTATAGGAATGTACTCTGGCATCATGATCCGCCTCTAAAAATAATCTCCAAGATGGTAGTACCGAATGTTGATATGATTGTACATATCATGAAAAAATGGATTAAATGAGAGTTTCATGTGACTCTGTTTGTCACAGTAAATAATTGTAGGATATATCTGCTGATGAAACAACCGAACAAGGATCTTCCTCATCGATATAGCCACACAATATTCCATGTACTCTACTTTTGTTTCATTGAGTGAAATTGATCTTTTCTTTCTGTTGTATCAGGAAACTATTGCTGACCCAATACTGAATATTCCCCCTGGTGTGGTTTTACTATCAGATGGAATCCCTACCCAATGTGCATTCTGTGAAGCCTTGAAGCTTCACTTCTCTGTCTACCTGTACCAAAGACCAAATTTAGTGGTGCCTCTAAGGTGTCTCAACACATGTTTGGTTGCCTTCCAATACAACTTGGTTGGGTTAACCATTTCTCGACTAAGTTAGTTAACTGTGGAACACATATTTCGTCGTGTGTTCACAAATTAGATATTTTAATCCATAAGATTCATGTAAATGGTAGCTTCTACCGCTTCACGTGAAATCACATATTCCTTCCTCCAATTCCCTGCTAGAGCAGTCTCCATGGGTTTGACGCTCTCCATGTGAAAAATCTCCAGTATCTGATTGGCATACTTTCCCTAAGAGAGAAAAAATTCCCCATCTCTACCAAATTTCCAAACCAAGTAAACAATCCAAGAGCCCCATCTCTTACATCTTAGATTCTCTTTCCAAATATTCTTTGCAAGATTTTATCAACTGTTCATCACCTTTTTGAATTAAATCATCTACTTACAACATTATAATCAATGATTTACCTTCACCCACAATATGTAAAAAGGTGAAGCCTAACCCGGTGAAATAGTTGTTGATCCCTGTGTACCAAACATGGGGTTCTTGTTTCAGTCCATAAAAAACTCACGTAATTCTCCACACATGCGACTCTCTATCAAAGTTATCAAATCCTTTCGATTGCTATATGTATAACTCTTCCTCAATCACTCCATTAGGGAAAGTTGTATTCACATCCATATGATGTATATTCCATCCCATCTCTATTGAAAGTGCTAGAATAGATCTCACTGACGAGTACCTTTCTACTATAGAAAATATATCTTCGTAGTCAATTCCCTCCACTTGAGAGAACAACTTGGCCACAAATATGGCTTTGTGTTTCTTGACACTCCCATTTTCTGCTTGTTTCACCTTGTATGCCCACCTTGATACGACAACTCACTTGTCCTCTAGTATTAGGGAAAATTCTCATGCATTATTCCTGATAATGGAGTTATACTCCTCTACCATGGCATCAACTCATAATATTTATTACACTCCTTCCTCGAATTAGGATGGCTCCATAATCTCGATCATAAGAGCCATGTATCTAGTGTACTGCTCTAGGGACCTTCTCTTCGTACGTTTTAACGTGGGTGTTCCCACATTTTCTCTAAAATCATGCATCAAATTAGGAGCCTCTCACATGAACTTCCTTCCATCTCTAGATGTATTTTCAAGAGTAGGTTCTTCCACTCTCTGCTCTTCTGCTTATGGCTTCTCCACATCATAAGGTCCTTCTTTTGGAGCTATGACCTCCTCAACTGCATGGAACTTTTGCTCCATCTCAAGGGAAATTTTCATGGACTTCTCTTCATAAAATTTTATATCTCTACAAACCATTGTCATCCTATGAGATGACATGTACACTCGATAGTTGTGAGGTGTATTAGTGTGCCCTACAAATTTTCCCAACTCAATTATTATTTCTAGATTTTTCCATGCATCCTTGGAAACATGATAGTAAAGTGATGAACCAAAGATTCTAAATTGTGCCACATTTGGTTTCTTACCTGAAAAGTGTTGAGTGCATAAAAGGTATATTTTTAACACTTATTTATCTCACAGGAATGACTTTTTATTTCAAGAGCGTACTCAGTCTGAGGCAGCAATTTATCCAAGAGTAATTCTTTTCAATATGTAGTACAGTGTTCTAAATGCAAGAGTAAATGGATGCTTGAAAAAGAAATCTAACTACAACAATGTAAACTCAAATGCTCTGAAATCCAACTATTCACTTGGTAGACATCAATCAAGGATACAGTAGCAATAACACATTCCTCTAGAAATTGATGCAATTGAAATCAAACTGGAACAAGACAAGCAATCTGGGAACATGGAATCAATAACCAATACTCTCTACAGTTGACAGTCCTACGTTAAAGCAGTTAAAAGGAAATAGAAATTGAACTAAGAAAGCACTGTAAACTTAATGAATTGGAAATTAATAGCAAACTGTAATCGAATAACGATGTAAATAAGTAGTGAATTATGACTATAGGAATTGAATAGAAGGAATTAACTAATGAATCTGAACAACAATACGAACGTAAAGGAATCAAATAGCTAATTCTGTTGAACACCAAACCATGTCGACAACAAACATTATTAAGCAATTCAATGGAATAGCAAATGAAGTAAATATTGAACAGAAAAGCTTTATAAGCAATAACAAGTTGAATAATACCAAAATTAAGATTCTTGTTGAAATGGAACAGCAATGCAATTAATTAACACAACACAGCAATAAACAATTCAACAACAACTTAATTAACTTTACAATTGTAATAAAACTAATCACAATTATCACACAACGGTAATTAAAGGAGTATAAATACAAATAGAGAATCGATACACCAAGGCCAGGCCCTCCACCACCGGTGAAACGCCGCTGGGCTACTGCAGAACTAAGAAATTAAACGGCAACACGTTCTTGTATTAATCATGCATAATAGCGTTTAAAAACAGTCAATCTATGTTTAATCAATGAGATTCGATGAGGAATTATATAATTACAACAGGAAATCTCTCCATCTCTCATCCATCATTTCCCAATACATAATACATGATCTCCTTTTATAATCAGAAAGAGGAGAAATTAAATAGTAAATATGATCTCTCATAACAATATTGGATTGTTCCTAACCAATTAATCAATAAGAAAATATATTTCCATCAATATTTTAACAAGAAGTCGAATTTGGATTTGCAGCTGAGATAATTTGGAAGACGACCGCAACAACAAATATGAGAAAAGCATGCTCAAAGAACCTTGTGTTTCTCTCAATACAAGCCAAATTTGGGCAAACCGTTCTTCAAGTAAGTTAATTTGGTCCGTTCTAGACAAAACCCATGTTCCAGATTTTCCAGATTCTTCTCCATTTTCCCAGAATATTAACCGTAAAACTGTCACTTCTTATTCCAGCGAATTTCTGAGTTGGAATATTTGATGATGATTTGGAGATCAAATCTGCAATCTGGCAAATATCTTGGAGGCTAAAATGGTGAGTGTTGGTACAAAATATATCAATAAACCATCATTGATAAAATTATGTATAATAATCATCCATTTATTAAAAATAAAGGAGAAGAAATAATATTCATCCATAAGAGCATAAATCATTATAAAATGGATTTATATGATAAATTATAATAAATGACATGATAAAGAAGAGTAAAAATGGATGAAATAAGTGTTAAAAGGTGGTCGTATTCACGGCCCAACATACCCCCAAACTGAATATGTTGCATGTCCTCATGCAACCTAGAACTGAATATATCGCATGTCCTCATGCAACCTAAAGACAAAACCCATGTGTTAACCAATCAAAACAAATTTGTTCACCCCAACTCATGAAATGGATGGAACAAAAGAATTTTCCTCAAATAATGAATATTCAATTTTAGCAATCTTGATGAAGGCGTAACAATTTTTACAGTTGACGTTCAACTATATGTATATGAAGTTGCAGAAAAATGTGACATAAGTAACAACAACCTTCATTAATCATTTTCTCAAAAATCAGATCATTTTGATGCACAGATCATGAGATATAAACAAAATGGTTGTAGGTGATAGTGCATAATTTTTGAAATTTTATGAACTAATTTAGCGTGAAATTATCTGGGTTTGTGTATTTTAATGATACCTCTTTGTTATCCAGAAAGCACAAGAATTCAGTTCATAGTTTTAAAGATATATGCAAATCAATTTCTGCACTGTATAAAAATGAAATTGTATGCCTTAAAAAACAAAGAGAGTAGAAAACATCCATCATGTGTAGTAATTCCCCCCCCCCCCAAACTGAAGAATTAGCATGTCCTCATGCGATGCTAGAAAACAAAGAGAGGTGGTTGCTACAATCTGTTGAAATCTATGCTTGGTGTAAAACAACATGGAATAAGAGAGGTGTTGAGAATGAATAAGAATATCAAAGAAGATTACTGACATGGTCATAAGAAAGAAATGAAGGAAATCAACACTCCCCCAAACTGAAAGATGAGACGTGTCTAAAAAAATGGGAAGTGGTAAAGATGTGGAATGAATGATGATAAATAATGCTTAATGGATTTTCATGAAATTCTCCTAAATTCATAATAAATCAGAAAATTATGCTATTTTACCTGAAGTGTTACCTTCGAAAAAATGTGGAATGACATGTAGGGACTGGCCTTTGTTGAGGTTGATGTAGGCTGAGTGGATACTGAAAGTGATGGAAAAGGTGGAAGCCATGCAAGCACATCATGTCTGAAGAATTGTACGCATTCGTGAGCCTTTGTTGTTAGTTGCAATAGTGTGGTTGTGCTGTAAATGAAATTCCCCCCCCATATTTGTTGTTCTCCTATAAACAAATCACGATTCTATATGCAATTTTCTTGAATACATATTTTTAGTTTTGAATGGCAACAGATAAGATGCATGCAAAAATTTTACGCAGAAAAACTTCGGTAGAAACGCAGTATGAATATTGTGGAAAATAGAAGAGCAGCATACTGCACAGCAATTGTACAGCATGGAAAAGAATACATACTTATGATATGATCAACAAATTATTGCATTACTGAAATAAATGCATATTTTGAAATCATGAGTAGATATGGAAATGTTTATGTAATGATTCGAAAATAAGGGAAAAGGACATCTGATGTGAAAAAAGTACTTATGTGGTCATTATTCACATAAACCATTATGATCGATTTATAAATAAATTTCATGCATAAGAGGTTCCGAACAAAGGGTTTAGGAGCATACTCTCATTTGATATTAGATAAAGATATAAGAAAAGGGTTTAGCATTACTATTGATTTGTGAAAAATATGACTCCAATACCATCAGCAGAGCTCTGTTGCCCACAGGTGTCTATAACCTTGACAAAGTTGCTTTCTCACCCTTAGAACCATTATCCTTTATTTATGCCTAGGGAAGTGTTGTGTGATGTCATGATGGAGGCCACTGTGCTGGCTTGGGAACCAGATGAATCACAATGTCATTCATTAGGAAGGGGTGAAAAGTGGGCAGGCCGGCTCGTGATGAGACCTCCTGTTCCAAGGAATTTTTATTTTTTTCTGAGTTGTCCATTGGATCATATCCCTGGTGTGATGGCCATAATGGGAATTCCACTTCACTGCTCCCTTATGATCATGATATGTTGGCTCTTGATGAGACCCCCTATCCTCCACCTGCCATATCATAGAATTATTAGTAATCATATAGCAATTTTTCTTTTCTTTTTCTTTACATATATCACTTCCCTATTTATATATAAAGGGTGGTTCAACACTCCTTAAGAGTAGGAATGGTGGAAGAAGTCTGAGCATCTCAATAGAGAAAATATTCCCTTATTCTTATTCAATAAATAAAAATCAAAGAGAGTTGTGAAGATTTAGGGAAGAAACAACATGATAAATATAGTCGATCATATTAGTTTTAGTGAAAATAAAGAGACAAAGTGATATAGATAGTTGTGTCATTTCTTTTTTCTTATCACTACAAAACAATTTCTTAAAAATGACAATTTATCTTGATTTGTTGATTCGAGTAATCTCTAATTTGTGTATCCTTACATAAATTGTGTGTTTGCCTTTAAAAGAGTCATGAAGAATTCACAAAAATCCTCAAAAATTTGTTCACAAACAAGAAAAAATGCACTCAAAAAGTGTTGTTCCTTTGGAAAGGAATAGAAAAAACAATTTGCGAAAATGTTGTTCCTTTCGAAAGGAACAACAAAAACAATTGGCCAAACTGTTGTTCCTTTCGAAAGGAACAACAAAAATTATTAGCGGAAATGCTGTTCCTTTGGAAGGAATAGCAAAAATAAACGGTGAAAATTGTTGTTCCTTTGGAAAGGAACAACAAAAACGCTCACAACAATACTGTTGTTCCTTTCGAAAGGAACAGAAAAAGTGTTGTTCCTTTCGAAAGGAACAACAAAAACACTCACAACAATACTGTTGTTCCTTTCGAAAGGAACAACAAAAGTGTTGTTCCTTTGGAAAGGAACATCAAAAATTCATAGCAAGCAAAGTAAGAACAGTTCAAGAAATAAAATTCTATACAAAAAAACAAGCAAAGTAAAAGAAAACAAATTGTATGTACAGGTTTCAAGAAAAAGTATTTTTTTTTTACAGAATTGGTGCTGCTGAAGAATTTCCTTCTGTAACTGAAACTTGCATGGTGGGGTCCTTATTGTTTAATTTCAAATGGAGCAGAAAATTTGGAGGGATCAACACCTGAAACACAAAAACATAAAAGAAATCAGAAAATAAATAACACTTTATTAAGTTACAACAGCTATGATGCTATTTCCTAAGGGAATATCAATTTGTTAATGGAAAAAAGTGATCTTTTTGAAAAATGTTTTGGTAGTAGTGGCATGAATCTTTAAATGGAAATGAATTCTTCATTTCTTCTGTTATGAATCTGTTAGGTAATGAACTGGATGAAATGCTTTTGTTTTACTAAAATTTCTTTCAAGAATCGTTCGTTCATAAATTGACCTTCTTTGTTCTCCTAAGACTTGCAAAAAACGAGTGTCTACCTGCAATAAAACATTAAATCATGGAGAAAGAAAGGTGATCGGGCTCCCCTAATCCAAGAATTATGCTAAAAAAATAACAAGTAGTTGATCTGTATAACAAATCCATGGACAAAGTAAAATTAATTTATTACCTGTGGGAGAGCAGTGGCCAATCATGCTAACCTGCAGTGTTTCAATCATAACTTCTTTGTTTTTCGTCGGATTTGAGTGATTCAAAAGGAAAATGAGAGCTAATTCAAATTTTTATCTCCAATAGAATCAGGTTTTAAAAATTCAATGCTATGATATGTCAAATTTTCTTAGAACAACCTCCATAATAGAGTCATTTTCGATTTTCCAACTCAGACCAACAGTTGATATTTCAAGTATAACTTTTTCATTTGATGGAAGATTGAATTGATTCAAATTGGAGATTAAATTAGATTCATTTATTGATCTCCAATAGAAACAAGTTTTGAAGACAAGAATAATTGATGGGTCAAATATGTTAATGAACAGACGAGAAAACAAAGTTTCACGAGTGCTGATTTATGATAGGAAGTCTGTATTTTGGTCATAAATTCCTCATAAGATATCGAAATTGAGTGATTAAAATTGCGTTGTAAACTATATTCATAGAGGAATCTACCATAGAGACAGGTTTTAGAAATGTAGTTATTTAGGCCTCCAAAAACTGACTATCCCAACTCTGTTGTTGAGCTGCCTACTAGACACCCTCTTAATGTTTTCGTTCTAACTTTTTCGTTTCAAATCAAAATTGAGTGATTTAAATTGGGTTGGAAATTATACATCAAGGGCTACTTAGGATAGAAACAATTTTTAAAAATATTCACTTTTGGTCCCCCAAAACATGACTGTCCCTACTCTGTTTTCAGAAATTTGATCAAGCCCGCAAGCTAAAAAAAATGATATTCAAGAAATTTTTCCATATTGGTGATAAAAATGATTATGAGTGTTTGTAAAATTTTTATTTTCAATATAATGCATCTACATATAAAAATAAATTAAAATATTTATCACCGATGTTGATTTCCACAGCATGTTGCAACAAAAACAACTATTTTTACAAAAATAAAAAAATAAAAAATGTGTTTATTTTGTTTCCTTATTTATTTTATTTTCTACACTAGCCTACTCTAAATTGGAAAATTAATATGATTACGTATAAGAGTATTTCCAGTGGAGCCATTTCCGAAATAAGGCCTCTAGTATGTACATACCCAAATTTGAAAAATGTATGTTAATAAAAATTAGGGTATGAGAAGCCAACTTCCCTTGAAAAGATGGTGCCAAAAATTGTTGAAGCATAGAGTGATGTTGCAAACAAATGATGGAGTGAAACCAATCTTCAATGTATCCCTTAATTTCTTGATTTCCCATAGCCATCGTATCATGAATTTCTTGAGCTTTTAAAATGGTTTGTTGGTGCAAACTAGAAGAAACCTCATTTTCTTTCATAACTTCTACAATTTTTGGATTTGATACATTCTGAGTCTCAGTGTAAGTTTTCTCCAATAGTGCATGTGAGATAGAATGGGTGGGAAGGGTGGGTGAATTTTCCAGTTCAACACTGTAGGCATGCTGTACTGGTTTATTATGGTGAGGGTGTGGAATGAGTTGAGCAGGAGATTGTGTAGGGAATGGAGCCTCTTGATGATGTAGTTGATTGGGTTGAGTGGATGATTTTGATAGGTAAGCAAGGTGTTGTGGAAGAGCTGGAAGATGTGTTTGTGCTACAAGATGAGGGAGATTAGTCATACAATCATAAGATGAACCATGCCAAACTTGTAGACAAGATTGGTAGTGGTTATATTGAGATTGGCATGGCTGCCCTAACATATGAGTATTCCATAATGAATTATGCAAGTAAGAGAATGGAGAGGAAGTGTTTTGAACCATACCTGTAGGCCATGATTTCCATGGTTTTGACCTTGTTGCAGCTTCCCCATCTCTTTGATATGCTACTTCCATCCTAGATAAGGAAGAACAACTATCTATGGGATGCTCCTTTCGGTAATGAGGGAAAAAAACTTCATCAAATTCTTGATTTTTCTGAACCTGCAAAACATTCAATTGTGAATTTAGAGAGCTAATAAAATCATATTTAAAATTTTCAAATAAAACATTGATTTCAACTCTTATGTCTCTTGTTCTTGTAGTAAATTTGGAAAAGAAAGAAGAAACTTCTCTAGAATTCTTACTAGCCTTGGAAATTCCTCTTGAATACCTTATGCACAATTCACAAACATCATCATATGATAATTGAAAAACATCACCTTTTCCTATCAGATTTAAGAGTTCTAAAAAATCATCTTTGATTCCTTTAAGAAGGAGTGTTTTCAAGATCTCTTTTTCCAAATGCTTATACTTTGATTTTTGAAGGTTGAATCGAAATCGCTCTACATAGTCCTCCAAGCTTTCATCTTCCCCTTGTATCATACCAAAAATATCTTCATTGGATTTGCAGTAGTCTTGGTACTTCTTCAAGAATATGTTCTTCATGTCCTCCCATGTTTGGATGCAATTCCCACCTAGGCTCATGAACCATCGGAGAGCTGCTCCTTTTAGAGTAAGAGGAAACACTTTCAACCTTTGATCATTAGTACAATAATCATATCCTCTACAAATTATTTCAAACTCAAATAAGAATGTATTTGGATCTTCATTTGTTAAACCATGAAAATTTGGTAGAGACAATGGGGGAATTATGTGCATTTTTGTCACTCCTCCTAGATCTTTGATAGGGAATTCAAAAGTTGCAATGTGAGACATTTCTTACCATAATAGAAGATTTTCTTCATATGTTTCTTTGAGGATCCTCCTTAAAATATTCCTGTCAATTGGTTAGTGAAATGGGTGGTGCTTACATCACCACTCGAGTGGAATTACAAGATTTTTTTTCAAAAATTCTACCTCTAAAATTCAAAAAAAACGCAAGCATTCATTTCTACCTTAAGCTTTCACTCAATTTTGCTATGAAGCGGGCTAATGAACAAGTGTGTTTCTTGCTCGGTGCATAGGTTCTTACCTTCCATCTTTAATACCCAATTCTTCCCAAGTAGAAAAAATCAAATATGCATCACTCTTTCTAAATGGAATACACTCTCCCCGGCAATGACGCCAAAATGTTGAGGTATAAAATGTATCTTTTTAACACCTATTTATCTCACATTAATTATCAATCCAGGGACAAATTTTTATTTCAAGAGCATACTCAGTTTGAGGCAGCAATTCATCCAAGAGTAATGCTCTTCAATATGTAGTACATCGTTTCAAATGAAAAAGTAAATGGATTCTTGGAAAATAAATATAACTACAACAACATAAACTCAAATGCTCTGAAATCCAACTATTCACTCACCAAACATCAATCGAGGATACAGTAGCAATAACTCATTCCTCTAGAAATTGATGTAATTGAAATCAAACTGGAACAAGACAATCAATCTGGGAATGAGGAAGAATAGCCAATGTTCTCTACAGTTGACAGTCATGCATTAAAGCAATTAAAAGGAAATAGAAATTGAACTAAGAAAGCGTTGTAAACTTAATGAACTAGAAATGAACATCAAACTATAATCAAATAACGATGTAAATAAGCAGCAAATTATGACTACAGGAATTGAACAGCAGGAATTAATTAATGAATCTGTACAGCAACTATGAATGCAAAGGAATCAAATAGCTAATTCTGTTGAACACCAAACCCTGTTGACAACAAACGTTATTAAGCAATCCAACGGAATAGAAAATGAAGTAAATATTGAACAGCAAAGCTTTATAAGCAATAACAATATGAATAATATCGAAATTAATATTCTTGTTGAAATGGAACAACAATGCAATTCATTAACGCAACACAGCAATAAACAATTCAACAACAACTTAATTAAATTTACAATTGTAATAAAACCAATCACAATTATCACACAACGGTAATTAAAAGAGTAGAAATACAAACAGCGGATCGATCCACCAGGGCCGAGCCCTCAACCACTGGTGAAATGCCACTGGGCTACTGCAGAGCTAAGAAATTAAACGGCAACAGGTTCTTGTATTAATCATGCATAATAGCATTTACAAACAGTCGATCTCTGTTTAATCAATGAGAGTCGATGAGTTTTAGTTAGAAAAGGAATTCAATAATCATCAAATCCCCACGGCAATACATGCTCTCCTTTTATAATCAGAAAGAGAAGAAATAAAATAGAAAATATGATCTCTCATAACAATATTGGATTGTTCCTAACCAATTGATCAACAAGAAAATATATTTCCATCTATCTTTCAACAAGAGCAAGTCGAATTTGGATTTGCAACTGAGATAATTTGGAGGACAGTCGCAACAGCAAATCTAAGAAACTCATGCTCAAAGAACCTTGTGTTTCTCTCAATACATGGCGAATTTGGGCAAACCACTATTTAATAAATTTAATTTGGTCTGTTCTGGACAAAACCCATGTTCCAGATTTTCTAGATTCTTCTTCATTTGCCCAGAATCTCAACCGCAAAAATATCACATCTTATTCAAGCGAATTTCTGAGTTGGAATATTTGATGATGATTTGGAGATCAAATATGCAATCTGGAAAATATCTTGGAGGCTCAAATGGTGAGTGTTGGTACAAAATATATTAATAAACCATCATTGATAAAATTATGCATAATAATCATCCATTTATTAAAAATAACGGAGAAGAAATAATATTTATCCATAAGAGCATAAATAATTATAGAATGGATTTATATGATAAATTATGATAAAATTACATGATAAAGGAGAGTAAAAATGGATAAAATAAGTGTTAAAAGGTGGTCGTATTCACGGCCCAACTCTTGAATCTGAGAGGGATCTTTCTATAAGGTAAAGAAATAATGTATCTTTAAAGGTCAATTTAAGGTGTTAGGATAGTTATAGGGTGCAAGGGTTGCTGTTTTGTTTTGTTTGTTTGGTTGGTTGGGAAAACATGAGAGAAGGGTCCATTGTAAGGTAAAGGAATGAGTAGGGAAGGATTTTGGCAATGGGGAGATAATTTAAAGAAAACACAAGTCCATTGGGCAATGGGGTCATAAAAGGGTTTACTTGCAATTCAAATATCCAAGGATTTCAAAGGGCTAGTCATCTAAAACAGAGGATCTCTTAAGATGATAGTATGGGATGAAAAAATAAGGAAATGAAAGGGAATGACAAGGAAAACCTTCCAAGGTGACCATTTTGGAGTAAGTCTAGGGACAGGACATGCCTTATACCTCTATGATCATAACTCCTAATGAGGTTAACTCCGAAGAAAACAATCCAATAGCCCTCCTAACTACTTTTAGACAATAGAAAAAATTTAAGTTGGACACAGAGTGAAGTCTAAGACCAGAGAAAGACTTTTAACCTTCTCTGCTTTGGCATTCAACTCAAAGGGATCTTAGAAAGGTTGACTGTTGGAAAAGGAACTTAGGGCACAGGAATAATCACTAAATCTCCCTATTATCCTATTCTTTCAGAAAAATCAAACAAGAACATCTAAGAAACAAAATCTAAATTCATACATCAATAAGCATGGACAAACCAACTTCTATACTGGTTAAATTATGTTGAATTTGTTCTAAGATACAAAATTAGCATAAAACATAAAAATAAGGAAATGCAGTAAGCATTAGGGTACTTGCAACAGTATATCCTAAGCTAAATTTATTGTTTTCTTATCTGAGAAAATGAACATGATGTTAAAAAGAGGGGAACAATAACAAATAAATAACACATCACCACTGATTTAGATCAGGATCCAATGAACATGCTTGTCATATTAGAAGAGCAAAACAAGTCACATACATTCTTTTCGAATAGCTTTGATGTCATCCAGAAATCATCTCCCAACCTATTTACAACTACTACCCACAGAACTCTAACTCAGTGAAACATTTTACAATCAGTGATTTTCAATATCCAACCAACCAACATTTACAATGTATCTCTCGTGAGTTATTATAGATGAAAGAGTGATAGTAGTGGTAGATAGAACTTAAATGATTCATTAAAACAGAGGGAGAGGTGTCTATGAAGCCCATTCTGTTTAATATCTTTACATTGACTTTTAGTACCCTTTATATGAAATAAGGGACTTTGACAGATTGATATTAACTCCCTAGGTATGTTCCTTGAAGTACTTCTCTAGCTGTTGGTATTTTGTTTGTACTTTGAGACAATAAAGGATGAAGATTTTCCTTTCAAGCCTTCCATGCTTTGTAACTAATGCGCTAATATTTTAAGGACTTTCTATCAAGGAAATAACTGCTCTGGAGCTTAATGAGGAATGAAATAAGTCATGTGGTTAGTCCTTTCTGGAAAACAAGAGCATTCTATTGACATTAAAACATTGATAAGGTTTTATGAGTGCTTTAGGCTTCATTAAGCCTCCTTGATCATTTTTATGGTCTTCATCTATGTCTCTATCCTTCTGAACATTGGATCATAAGCCTTAAGTTTTCTACATTAGGCATTAATCCTTAAATTTGTCTTCTGATACTCTTTGTTGCTGCTTCTGACCTGTGTTTGTGAATATATAGGTTATGGAGGCGCTGGAGGTTTTGAATTAGGGTTAATGACACTGATATTTCAATAAATGTGCTTTAAACCCTCCATGGATGTCTCCTCTATGATCTTTGGCTCTGGAAATGTCTCTCTATGCTCTAAATCACCTTGACTATGACTGCAGAGACAGTATGGCTTTATCGCCCTTTGAAAACCTGCAAAACACAATAAACTCATTAAAAAAAAACCTGTGGGGGTGTGGAGGACTGTTTCGAAGGCTCGTGGAGGATGGAGGAACATCGATGGAAAATGATGGATGCAGCGAAAATATGATGAAAAACCTTGGCAGAAGGCGAAAATAGGTGCATATGAAGATTGAGTGCGAGGTGAGTTGTGGACCATTGGATTAGATCTATTCAACGGTGATCTACGGTTGAGATCCTTCGATGAGGTCGTTTGGAGGATGGATGAAAAATTAAGTGAATGGGTCGGGACTAAATGTGGCTTGTTCAATTAAAACGATCAACGGTGGAGATCTGCGGATGGAGTCATTTATAAGGTTATATGGATGGTGGATGAATGAGGGTGAGATCAAATATGGGTCGTTAGATTAAAATGATCAACGGCGGGGATTTAAAACCAAAAAGACAATGCTATGGAGAAAAGTGGTAAGTCGGAAAATCAGTAGCAGTTTCGCAAAACGTTTGGGTGGTATGTGGTTTGCCAAATAAAAATGTGATACGATACATTGCTTGACACCTGTCCCACCTAAAATTGCCTTTTTCGCAAAAATTTTGGGTGTTAATGTTTAGGTGCAAAAACTTTGCAAAATGCGATATCAGCCATCAGATCATCAAAGGTAGATCGAATGGTGTGGAATAGATGCGACAGAGAAAGTTACAGGGTAAACGACGGTTTAGATCATGACTGTCGGATCTGTAGGAATGGACGACAGAGATCTGTCGATGGGGGAGAATGAGAAGGGCGGGGTTTGAAAAGCAGAAGTAATGTGGATCATTGGATTTGATAAAATCAACGGTAGGGATTTCATCGCATCAGAGAAAAGAAAGAGGCCAAAGCATCAGGGTCCTTTGAGTTTGCGATGCGTGATTAAGTGCTCGCTATCGAATTAGACAAGAGATCGACGGTCAGGATTGAATTGGCAGGGGTGATGTCGGAGGGCTATGGGTGGAGCGCTATTTGATCCTGGCCATTGGTTCTTTTGGATTCAACGGTCCAGATCAAATCAGCGGGCATGGGTGATGGGATCATGAGCAGAGTGCGATTGTATCTCAGCCGTCGGATCTGTGGGAATGGATGGTCGAGATTAAATCAGAGGATCGGCGTCATAGGGGGAAAAGAGAAAGGATATAAGGGAATTTGTGACTTTTGATTGTGATGGGAAGAATATTTGCGATGCGATGAGCGGTGTCTAATGGCCTGATGGCCGTTGATCTGCGCAGATCAATTATCCGGATTTAATTAGACCAAAATGTCGGGAAAGAGGAAATTATAAGCAAAGTAAGGGTTCGAAAGGGTTTCTAAGACTGTCTAGCGCCCGATTGCAGGGTTGTAGGATGTATGGAGGAAGGGGCTAAATGGAATAAGCCCTCGGGGCTAAGAAACTTTATAATGCAAAAGGGGTGTTTTAGGCCTAGAAACAGGGATTTTTAAGCCAAATGAGGGGTTTCGATAGGTACAAAGGAGGATTTTTAAACCAAATAAAGGGAACTATAAGGCTTAAAAAGGGGGTTTTGATGATTTAGAGGTTTAACGAAGGTTTTTGTGGGACTTTGAAGGGAAAAAAAAAGTGGTGAAGATGGAGATTTTGTGGGAATGAAATGGAGGAAATGGAGGCCTTTTTAAAGCAGTCTCTTTCACAAAACATTGAGGCTCATCAAATGGAAACAACAGTGAAGATTTCTTCAAAGGACAGAAAACACAATGGAGGCTTCAAGAATGATATATTTTCAAAGGAAATCTCTCTCCTGAAGGCTCATAAACATATTTAGCCACCTGTTTGCTTGAAAAAAATTTATAGGTGGCTAACACTAAAGTTCACTTAGAAACATCAGATTCCAGTACCATGAGGCTTGTTACAGCATCGACAAGATCCTCGCTTCCAGACCTTTGACTGAAAGATTTTGTTTGGCGTTCAACATCAAATCATCTATTCACGCCTTACGAAATTACTACAGTACCTTGAGGGCCATTTTCATTAATGGTGGTTCTCTCATGTTTGTTAACATATCACATCATTGGTTGGTAATCAAACGATGTATTTCCATGTTCGACGAAAAATCATATATTCGCATGGCTAGACTTGTACCTAAATGATCGAGTGAACGAGATAAGAAGACCCCGGATCTAGTTTCAAACATCCGGGCTATGATTTCAGGATTTTTGTAAACATCATATGTACGGTGACCTTACATATATATTTTCATCTGAACATGGGCCTATATCTGTAGGCATGTCTGCATTGGGCAACATTCCAATGTCGACGACTTTCTGAATTATGTACATGTTATTAGATTGTTCATGTGTTGAGCCTTATCCATGGCACTACCCTCAACAATTATGATCAAGAGGATATATCATGATGCAATGTATTGTAAGATTGATGCAGATCGCCACTCTGCTTCATCTCCAACTCATCACAGTGTAAAGCATATCAATCAAAATATTGTTGTTATTATTCTGACTTCATGCTTTAGGGGGAAATTATTATAGGTCAATTTGGACATCATTCCCAATGACCTGGTTAACTGGGCATAATCTCCAGGACCAATGTATAGGGTCTATAATCCCCTAAAATTTCAATTGCTATATGCCCTAAGACAAAGAACAAGACAGATTAATCAAAGACTTTCATCTGCAAAGGTTTCCAAGGTTTGAATTTTATAATATATCATATGAGAGCTCACCAACGCTGCCTCTAAAGGAACTAAGTGCATTGCATATGTAGGTAGCCCCATGCAAGGCTACTCTGCAAAGCACTTCCCGACATCTATGGGTGTGTTGGTCACATTGGGAGCAAAATTCTCATTGTTCTAGAATCTCCACTTGGCCAGTGCCTTCTAGAAGAGTTCACATGTGTCAAAATTCGAATCCATGTGTCAATTTTACATCTACAAGATTGGGAACATGTCTTTCCTATTATTGGAAAGTCATTGATTTTAAAACTACCTCAGCTACTCTATAAATTGAGCACAGATCTCAGTGTTTGAAAAGGAAGAATTTGTGTAGAGAAATGCTGGTGGATTTTTCATTGAGGAGATTGATTTGAGTGACAGGTTTCTGGAGATATCTGAATTGTGATGAGGTTTGGATG
>JAXQQM020060931.1:0-23233 GCA_034641835.2 Pinus albicaulis
TGTCAGCTCTACCATGATCTCTACCCCTCTCCTTCTTGGGAAACTTGGAAAATGGTGTGGACATTGGAAGCCATCCCAAAGATAAAGATATTCATATGGACGATGCTCAAAGGAGAAATTCTCACTTATAAAATCTCAAAAAAAGGGGGATTTGAAGGCCCATCCAGGTGCCCCCAATCACAAGGCCAAAGAGACTGCATCCATAGGGTAAAATGCTGGGGTTGTTGGTTATCGTATATCCCTCTCAGGGCTTTCCGGTGCCCGAGGCAGATGGTAAGATTAGCTATACAGTTCACAAAGATGGCATATATATGTTCATATTAACTTAAAACAACTTGACGAAATGCGATAGAAAATTACCTCTTTGACGATCTCGAAGTCCCTTGGAGAGCACTAGGCAGCGAAGCAAGAGTCCTTCTTCACCGGCTCCAAATCTTAGTCCTGCAATCAATCAGAGCACTCGTGTAATTTCTAACACAACATATATCCTATCAATTAAGCCAATATATAATGAACATCTAAATTATACTCATCTAAGCCATTCATATCATACTATGTAAATATTCAAACAATAATGACAATATTAAGCATCGAATGGACAAAACAGATACAGTTCTATTGATTTTAAAAGAAGGAGGATTACAACCGTCGGTTGTACCAAGCCCTCCTCAGCCTTCCAATCTCTCTATCCCTCAAGTAGTGAAGTCTTAGTCAACAAGCTCTCTAGGAACCTCTTTGACTCTTGGCCTTCACACTATAACACTATTCTCTACTTCACAAGTATTCGGAACATTAACAATCCTTCGACCTTCAACTAAGAGCCTTCAGCTCCTTTTTATAGGAGAGGGAGAAAGCCATTGTTGCCTTTCTCTTTCCACTAGTTTGGAATAGAAAAAACTAAGATGTTTCTTTAATCTCTATGCTTTTTCCTCCTTGGGAGTTCAGTATTTTATGGCAGTGACCAATAATGAATTGGTGCTTTGCAGTTTCCTTTGTGAACTGACTCTCTTGTGAGGGAAAGTCGGAGATTCAAATCATTTTCCGCGCGTTTTTCCCATTTCAAACTCAAAACACGGGTAACGCTGCCCTCTAGTGTAAACAGAGCATTGCCCTAGCCACTAACGCGGCACATTTACTGGTCTCATGCGTTATAACGCTCTTGTTTTGTTATAGAAAGGTGTTACCTTGGCAGAAATAGGTTTAATTTAGGTCTTTGTATTCCTTCCATATTTGTCTTCTCCTCTGAGCTGATGAGGAGGTATTTTGACCTGTAACAAGATCATCTTTTCATCATGTGTCCATTTTCTGCTCGATGTTGGACAGACCTTACCTCTTCCTATCAGCCTCACTGGGAGCCTAACAAAACCATTTCAGAATCAATCAAAAGCTGTAGGAACAATTACCCATGGGGGAAGAAGAAAATCAATCTGGCAAGAAGGGTCTGGGACACCTTGCCTTATGTGCTTATGTGAAACATTTGGCTCTCTAGAAATATAAAGATCTTCAACGACAAAGAGCCCTCCTGTAGGAAGGTTTGTAGCAAAACATGGAGCCTCACTCTCGAAACAATTTCCTCCAAAAACAACAACAAAATCAATATTAGTGATCTGCAAGTGGAAGAAAGGAATTTCCTTGGCAATTTGCTAGACATCTCTAGCTCTCATAAGCCTCCAGCTAATCAACCTCGCCAAAACGCCTCCAGTTGGAAGATTCGACTAAAATACAAGGAATTTAGAGAATGGTTGGGCAGTTTCTCAATGCCCACTCTCTTCTTTGACGGTGCATCTAAATTGAACCCAGGAATTGCTCATGCAGGAGGCATTATAAAAGATGAAAGTGGAAGAAATATTCTCTCCTTTAATGGGGTCTCGGCTCCCTCTCCAATAAAAAAGTTGAAGCATACGCCCTCCTTCAAGGCCTTCAACAGTTAAAAAAATAACATCTCAAATGCAATGGTGTTTGGGGATTCCTCTATCATCATCAACATGATGATCCATAATCAACCGATCAGCAACATAGACCTCCACAGAATATTCAACAGATGTCGCAGCATTTCAAAAGATATGGAACACATATCCTTTCACCATATCCTCCAAAGGAACAATAAGGACGCAGACTCTCTTGCTAATAAGGCTTGTCCCCGAAATTCTGGGAAAATCTTTTGCAATGATTAATTATATATGATGCCCCTGCCATGATCTTGTCTCAGGTGTATTTTAGATATCCTTGGATTCTCGCCTCTGAAGCTCTTGAACCTCACAAAGCCCTCTTTGATCAGGAGCTCAGGACCAAGTGTCTAAAATGGTCAAAAATGAAGGTGCTCAGAACTGGTTTGAACCTGAACGACCGGATAGAGCTCGTCTTCTTGATTCCGGCGCCGCGAACGGTTCGAAAAATGGTCTCCGTATGCAAAAGTTATTCAAGTTCAAAGTTTTGTCAATTTTATTAAAAAAATGGCAAATTTGACTTTGGGAAAATTTTATTAAAAAAAGAATATTCCACAGAATATTCTGGGAATATTCCGTGGAATATTCCGCAGAATATTCTGGGGAATATTCCCTTGGCGACCAATCAAAAGGCGCCACGTGGCTAGCCCGGAGGCCGCCACGTGGGCCCCGACGTGGAATTTGAAATGGCGCATTTGTTCAAAATTTTATTTTGGGCTCGCAGGATTCGAACCCGCGACCTGTCAGTCTTTAATGCAACGGTTTTACCAATACACCAGCGCCGTGTGACTTGTAATATGGGCGGCAAGTATTATATTTAAATTTCGTGGTTGCATGGGCGGGGCCCGTAAAGGGGCCAGCCCTTACGGGCCAGCCCCTTCTACATGTGACCCTCCGGCGGAGAACCATTGGCTTATTCCATCGGCGCGCTTAACCGGCGGATTTAACAACATTGTTATGGTTATAACGTGGGTTATGTATATAATGCGGGTTTTATTTATTAAATCGTTGGTATTTAATTTCAACGGTTACATAACCGCCGACCCCATATGAACGCCGACCCAATGAAATTTATTGCCAAGTTTAACCACGTGCCTTTTATGGCGGTTCCGCCCAGTTTTGGTGCCACCTCCCCATGTGGCGGCCTTATCTGCAGTTGTTCCCCATTTAGTGGAGGTTGTTTAGGGGAAACTGGCAGTTTACTAAAAGAGCCATAACTTTGGCTAGGAGAAGTCTTTTGAGACGAATTTTTTTTTGATTCTGGGTCTCTTCGACCTTCTAAAGCCATTGGCATAGGTTTCACAGTCATCTGAGGTCGTTTTCAGGTGATTTTTCTTCGTGGAAGTTCCAGGAGCCACCAGGGCCAAATCAGTTTGGGAGCTGCATTGGGAATTGTGCAGCCAGTTTATGTGGAACGAAGGTCATTCCTGAAGTTTTTCAGCATTCTGAATCCATTTCTACAGCTCGTTTTTCCTTTTGAGGAATTCTTCTCACTGTTTAGCTTCAGGGAAGCTTTCAGGGCCACTAGGGCCATTTCAGTGTTGGAGCTGTTTGGGTGCTATGTTCATCCATTTTTGGTGATTCAAAAGTCTATTTCTGATATTTTCGACCTTCTGATTCTAATGGAAGAGGTTTCAAAACCAATTGAGGTTATCTTCACCTCGAAATTCTCCATGCAAGTCTAAAGGGCCACCAAGGACAATTGGGGAAAAGTACTGTATCAGGTACAAATTTCACTGTTTAGTGTTTGGGAAACAGCATGTTTAGCTAATTCATATCTTCTGATTCCGTATTTACAGTCAGATCTGTCTTTCGAGACATTCTTATTCTTGTATTGGCCTTTGTAGCATTTTTAATACAAGAGGACAAGCCTAGTTTGAGAGGCTTGGTCCACCAGATGTAGCCCAGAGAAGGGGGTGAACTGCTTATCATTTTGATGTCTTTATTTGCTGAAGATGATATGCTAAACAAAACTGATATAAATTGTTAAACAACAAATATACATAACTTTCATATACACATAATCACCTACTCAGCTGCAGAGAGTTATTTGTCTTATTCCGCAAGACATCAAATTTCAAGTATGTGAATGTCAAAGACTTCTAAGTGTTTACATATTATTTCTTTTGTGCGCAGTCCAGAGGGTAATAGGTAGCCTCCGGATCCATCCTTTCCTTAGAAAGGTGAAAACTCCTAGTGAATGCCCCTACAGTCCATCTCTGTATAGGAAATAGTTTGTTCTCACATTTTCAGAGGTCACTTGGAGTGTCTAGCTCAATTTGAAATTATGGGAAATGGATACCTTGCACCCTCAAACAAGTACATTCCATTTTCAAGAGCACCCTCGTACCCCCCTCCCTCCTCTATCCCATGACCTTATCCTCTCGGGCCTTCTCCCATGCTACCTCCCTCCTTTAGCGCTTCATTATTTATTTCCTCACCCTCCTTGCATTTATGCATCCCTTCGCAACTACTCTCCCTACAACGCTCCCAAATTTCGTTGTTGCTCCCCTGCTCCAATCATCCCCCTCCATTTGCTGGCCTCCTGTGCGCATTATCCTCCCTCTCCTTCCGTGGCCACCCTTCTGTCCCTTTCCAAATTTAGTCTTCCTCTTCTTCAGTATGGCTCACAACGAGGACTTATTTCATTGTGCGGATTTGTAGGCAGAGTTGGAGTTGATCCATGCTCATCAAAAAATTCTTGATGAAAATCATCATGCAGACGTGAAAATCCTTGACTAAAAGCAGCAAGCAGATGTGAAATTATTTCTTCACAGGGTTACTTCTCTTCAGCAACAGTACAATGAACTCTCCAACCAGTGTGCCCATGTAGAAGAATCAGTCCAAATCCTCAAATATATGCTTGAGAAACGCTCAGCTCCAAGCTCCAGTTCCAACAATGTGAGAAACACTGGCAATGAGGACAACACAGATGCTTCAACTGGGCATCTAATAAGCATCAACTGATCTATCATCTTCTATCCTCAGCGTGGCTTTTAAGTTTGTTTTTCTTCTTTCTCAGTTTTTTTGAATCTACACTTTATCTCTATTTTAGTATCTTCTGAACAACGAAAGAAAACTTGAAGGTGTAGCATTTTGTTGTAGCTACTTTCTTTGTTGCTTCCCAAGAACTCTTGCATGTAAAAAAGGAACTTCTCCTCTTATTTTTCGGAATACAAACTAGCACCCAAAATTGTTAAATAATAATAATAATATGACTATTCAAGCATATTTTAAAGCAGGCAAAGCCATTTCTAAATTTCCTAAATGATTGTGTTCTTTATAACATAAAAAATGTGGAAATGCATTCAGAAGAAAATACTTGAAGTGGGTGATTGCAACAAATAAACCCTAAGGTAGTTTTGATTTATTAATCAATTATGGAGGTTGTAAAGGATAAATATTTTTTCTTGTAATCCTTGGGCTTGGGTGGATGTTTGAAGCTTTTAGTGAATAAGGGAAATCAAAGGGTCTAGTGATAAATTGGTATAAGACTCGTTAATTCATTTATCTCTCTATTTTATTTACAATGTTATTTTTCAGTAGTTGTCCTCTATAGGCTTAGATTCATTATTCAACATTATGAATGTTTTATGGGCCATTATTGGCTAAGGAGGCTTTTTGGGACTCCTTTTTTGGGAAAATGGAACTAAGGAAGGAAATGTAATTAAGGGAGGATATGTGATTTCATTTTGAGATAAGGTGATATGTGGGGGGATAAAAAAGGATGGACCCTATAGTTGACTATTTCGTAAAGAATATAGATGAGGGTGGAATTTTTTGCATGGAGACTTTGTCCTTGAAATTGACATGGAGGAACGATAAGGTGGGGGATAACACTATCTCCAAGAGATCTGATTTTGTTTTGGCAGTTGAGAAACTTTTGGATAGTATAGGTGACATCGATTCAAGGATAGGAGAAGGAGGGCCATATAACCAAGTTCCAATATTCATTCAAGTGGGATTTTTGACCCTAAAACCTCATAGGCCCTGTAAGCTCAAATCTCCTTGGCTTAAGGACTTAATATTTAGAGAGTTATTTTGAAATGGATGGATTAATTTTGATAGTTAATTAGAGGACTTGTCTTAATTATGAAGGGAATAAAATGATATACATATTTATAATCGAAATATAGAGATATAGTGAAACTTGACTTATACTAATAAATGGAAAGTGTCAAAACTATATAAATGCATAATGGAAACAAACTATCTCAAATAACGGTAGCTTATCTTTGAGAAGAGATGTGACAGCTACACACCTTTGCTAGATTGTTTTACAATGAGGCGCAAAGGCCTTTTTATCATAAATAAGTAATGAGAAAACCATAAACATCCAAAAACCTAACCTTAGGAGATGAAGTTCCAAAAGGGTTGTGGGCCCTAATAGGTTAAGTTGGAACATCAAATTCCCAAGGTTGTAACTTTGTCATACGATCTCTTTTTTGGGTGCTCGGTATTCCATTGGAAATATCTAACCAAGAAGTACATTTTTTGACTACATTTGGTATTCTATGATTTCCAAGTGATCATTTAGCCAAAAAACAGGGTTTAGGGCCTCCAAATAGCTCCACAAGTTTAGGACCTAAAAAAATGTAGAAAAACTACCAAAATAGAAAATTGTGTTGTCAAATAGTGGAATAGGTGGGTGGATACCGATATCCTATAGGATTAGTCCTCCCAGCTTAGGAAGTAATGGCATTCATTGTATTTAGTGTCTCCATTATATTGGTAAATTTTTGCTAAACCTAGCCCCTGGTGAGCCACTTCCTGTGGTGTAGGAGCTAGTTTGCTGACAACCTGATACAATTATACCTCTATTGGTTAGTGTTCTTAACTTGTGTGCCAATGATCTAATCATTTTTTTCTTGTTCAATGCAATACGGTTTGATATTTTTTGGTGTTAGCTACTCTGCTATTTCTAATGTGTCCAACAATGGTGTAAAATATGGTCGAAGAAGGTCCAAATTGAACACTGGGTGCAATCCAAGGAATGGGGGTATACTTAGCTCAAGATATTTGTCACCCAAAACTTTGGTGATGGTGTAAGGTCCATTGGAAATTGGTTGAAGCTTCTTATGAGATTGTACATCATGGAATTTTAAGTTCCTTCTACAAATGCAACTAAACCTTGTCACCCACTTGGAATTTGTCTGACATCTGGTGTTGATCATGACATTGTTTGTACTTAGTATTGGATTTCTACTGTTGAGATTCTACAAGATGATGATCCTAGTGAAATTAAGCACCTACACTAGGTGGGGCCCATAGGCTATTTTTAGGTGTATGTATATTTTTAGAATGGTTTAGAAAATTCTATTTATAGCGGAAGTCTATTCATAGATGTTGCAAAACTTCTATTTATAGATGATGTTCTATTTTTAGATGCATGTGTGAAGTCTATTTATAGATCACATGTATATTTATAGATGCATGTCGACTATTATTATCCCTTAATAATAATTGGACAATAAATATTAATCTATTCTCTTGAAGCACTTGAAATCAGTTAACTGAAGTGGCAAACCAGTTAGTTGAAGGAATTTCGAGTTCTAAGGTTGGTTGGAGGGACATGAAAGTGGACATAGTTATAACTGAGTGATTCAAAGTTGTAACAGAGTTGGATGTGTAGTCATGTGAGTTGTAAAGTAGTTTAACTCAGTTGTGCTAGTTGTAACTAGTTATAACTAAAGATACAATAGTGAGAGATCAGTGAATTACATATTAGATTAATTCATATGGAGTGATCTCACATGAAACTGAAGATTTACTACTATTAACTACATGCATGTCATATCCATGGAGACCCAGTTGAGAGGTAGGTGAGAAGGACAATTGACTATCAGTTGTACTATATTGGATTACACTCTTGCAAGCCAAACACACATTGGATATGCTCATGAGGATTGCGCAGTAAAGGAGGGTGTGATTGCATCGAATTGGCCTTTGTAATCAACTTGGATTCGGTAGTTGAGGCACGCTGTTGTGAAGCAGAAAATTGGCTAAAGCATTTGCCAAATTTCTCCATGACAGTGTGATATGATTGTATATTGTACTGAGAGCTCTTGGAGTAGAGTTTTGTATGAGATTGTTTCATGATCCATGATATATACATAATATATGATAGTGGGGTTTTTAGCTTTAATATTTCCCGGTAAAAATCTGTGTTATGTGTGAATGATCTTTCTTCATGTGTTTGCAATTGGTGATCGTGTTTTAAATTTCCGCAAGAATTTTTTGCAGAAGCGATTATGTATTTAACAGTGGCATATAATTGTTAGATCAGGAGAATCCAGGAAATACATAATTGTATTAAAATTTCTACATGGTATTAGAGCACGAAAGATTGCAATTTTGAAGCAGTAGATGAGTTTGTTGGTGGAAACAATTAGAATTTGCTACAAGAATTTCTTGGTGCGATAGTTGAGTAAACATCGAAATGGATTTCAATGGCTTGCGGCTAGAGTATGCACTCGAGGGCAGCTTGAACTACATTTCCTGGAAGGACAGGATGGAGGCGGTGCTTGAAGATAATGGCTTGAAGGAATTCATCGACAGTGATGTTCCTAAGCCCACTTCGACATATGCTGCATTACTTGACACATGGGAAAAGAAAGTAGCGAAGATGAGAAGGATTCTGTTGGAAGGTGTACGAGACCAAATTGTCTCAAGCCTTCATGGGAAAGCCACTCCATATGCTATGTGTAAGGCTTTGACATATATTTTCCAAAGCAGCAGTGAGCATAGGAAATTGGCGCTGAAGGGTGACAATATTCCAAAGTATCTCACAAATTTTGTGCAATGTCGGGATGAACTGGTGAGTGTGGAAATCACTATTTCCGATGATGATTTGGTGAGCTTGTCTCTCGTGGGACTTCCTAAGAGTTGGAACAACTATCAAGACTCTGTCAACGGACGGGAAAAACTGCCAGATTGGGAACGACCATGGTCGGATCCAGTGCAGGAGGAGTTCAGGCAGAACACCAGAGATGGCTCTTCATCAAATCATGATGATGAAGAGGATTGTGCTTTGCCTGCCAAGGAAAGGAAAGGAAAGGAAGGGGAAAAAATTCCATTCAAAATCCGAGTCTAAAGGAAAGAAGCTGGATTTGTCCAAGGTGAAGTGTTTTCACTGTCACGAACATGGGCATCTCGCCACTAACTACCCACAGAAGAAGAAGAACAAGAAGGCTTCTGGAGCTGCAGCTGGTGAGGCCCTTGCCTCGCAATTTGAACTTGATTTCTCTTTGATCGCATGCTTGGTATCAAGCGCAATGGGATCAGTGTGGTATCTTGATAGTGGTGCTCTTTCATGACTCGTAGATAAGGATATTTTCAAAGGATTCTGGAGGAGAAAGACTCCGTATGCATATAGAGATGGGGCTTACTGATGGACGCATACAGCCTTACCGACATTGGTACCATTACCTTTGAGAGGGATTCGTAAACCATTTCAATTGAAAGATGTTATGCATGTTCCGTGTCCGAAGAAAACTTGGTCTTAGTCACGATGTTGAGGACAGAGGCTGGTGACGTTGTTTTTAGTGATGGAAAATATTTCCCGCGACATAAAACAATGGGTCAAGCGAAGAGGATTGGGATCTGAGTCAAGAATCTCATGCTTTAGAGGTAAAAGGTTGCGTTGCTGGCTATAGCAAGCAAGTACAAAGTGGTGAGTCAGATGAGGGCGAATTGGAATTATGGCACAAGCAATTGGGCCATCTTCTTCATGGAGCTTTAAAAGTCATGCAGAAAATATCTACTGGACTTCTAATGGGAACACTTGATCAGTTAGATCAGTGCAAGGGTTGCACCATGGGGAAGTATGCCAATTCTACCTTTCATGAAAAGGAGAACCGTGCTTTGGTGATCCTGGAGAGAGTTCACACAAACGTGTGTGGACCATTCTTGGTTGCTTCAACAGAAAAACATAGGTATTATGTTATTTTTGTTGACGAATTTTATCGTAAATGCTGGATCTTCTTCATGCAGAAGAAGGATCAAACATTTTCAAAGTTCTGTGAGTTTAAGGCATTGGTTGAGAAAGAGTCAGGGAAGAAAGTGAAGGCTCTAAGGAGTGATAATGGTGGAGAATACAGCTCGAATGAATTCAAAGAATTCTGTAGCAAAGAAGGAATTCGAAGAGAACTCATAGTGCCTCATAACCCACATCAAAATGGGGCCATGGAGAGGAATAACAGAATGATCGTGGGTGCTGCACGAGCTATGCTTCATGATCAGGGCCTAACAATGCATTTGTGGGCAGAAGCATGCAACACTGTAGTTTATGTGAAAAATTGTTGTCCTCATAGTGTACTTGGAATGAGTACACCTGAAGAATATTTTACTGGTAAGAAACTGGATGTTTCTCACTTTTTTTGGCTCATCTATTTATGTGCATGTGACCAAGAATGCTAGGATGAAACTAGAGCCAATTGCTAAAGTTGGGATATTTGTGGGGTACACAGAAACACCCCCTAATTATCATGTGTATTTTCCTATAGTAAGATGAATTTTATGCGACAGGATATAAAATTCGAAGAGGGGAAAGCCATGCAATTGTCGCTTGAGAGGGAGCTACACTTGCATGCGGAGGAGGAATTGTTAGTCCCTAAATATGAGTCTCTAGATGTGGATCAACCATGTTAGCACCCTGTAATTAGTAAGATTGAAAAAATTCCAACTGCAGGGGCAACATCAAACCGCTTTGGGATTCAAGGATCTAGCCCTCCTGAATCCAGAGAGGGATCTCTCTATAAATGAGTTAAAGGATGTGATCTTCAACGACTGAAATTGTGATATTAGGCTAGTTATGAAGAGCATGGGTTTGATTTGTTTGTTTTTGGTTGGGAAAAGACATGATGAAGATGAAAGGCAGTTCAAAATAAAGGGTGAATATGTCTGCAAATGAAGGAATGATTCAGCTGACAGAAAAGGGCAAAGACAGTTTTAACCCATTGGGCTATGGAGTCATAGGAGGATTTAATTGGACAGCAAGATTCAAGAAGGATCCATGGGGCAAGTTACTTATATCAAAGGATCTTTTAAAGTGATTTTATGGAATGAAACAGATAGGAAGTGAAAGACCAAACAAAATGAAGAACAAAGCACAGTCTAAGATCAAGTAAGTACTTTTAAACTAGCTTGCTTTCAACATGTACTTAAAGGGAAAACATAAAAGTATTTATGTTGATCAGGTAAGTGCTTTTAAACTAGCCTGCATTGAAGTACTTTCAATCAGAAACATTTAAACAAAACAGTTCGAACTGCTTAAGATCAGGTAAGTGCTTTTAAACTAGCCTGCTTTCAGCATATTCAATAAGGAAACACAGATGATAATCACAAAGAGAAATCTAGATCAGGGAAGTACTTTTAAACTAACCTGCATTAATATACTCTTCAAAGAGAACATTCAAATGAAGAAAACATAGAAGTAAAGCTTTCAGTAAGAGTAGGGTATCGTGGAGAGTATATCCTAACTCTATGTTTGCTGCACTTTATCAGAGAAAGTGAACAGAGTGAAAACGTTAAGCAAAATAACAATTAACAGTAAGAAGCACATCACCATTGACATAATTGAGGATTCCATGAATCAGCAGCTTGTATTGATGTTCAAACCAGTTACAATCAGTGAGCCCGGTGGGTCTCTATAGCTTTGAAACTCTCATATCAGCTTGTGTATCTTTCAGTTACAAGACAAGGTATCAGTAGCTTCAGAATAAATATTACATGCATTCAGATGTCCCGAGACCAACATTTTCTCATCTTCTATAGCGATATTTATAGAAGAATGAAGAGGTGGGAGGATTTCCCAGGGGTCAAGTATTATCAATTATGCAATTAATGCAGTTCCTGGCCTTTGGGAACCAGGCAAGGCATAAGGTGGGAATATAATCGTTTATAACTCTACTTCATAACTCTGTTTGTGTCATTCGAGGCCAAATGATTGAAAAGACCTGCTTCCCGACTGTTTTTCAACTTTAAGAATGGTTTTGCCGACAATTAGAGATAAGATTCTTTGATTTGCATTAATTGTTCGGCGATCTTCAATTTCTGCGAGGCTGCTGGTGTCCTTTGGAGCTATGGAGGGTTCAATTAGCGTCTTTTTATGGCGGTGGAGGCTTTCTCAGCTTGACAGATGTCTTCGTTGTTCCCAAAACACCTTTAATTAACTTGAAATCTGTGTTTTGGTCTTCAAACGTCCTGTTTCTTGTATATTTTGTCTTTGGCACTGATACTCTTTAACGGTGCCCAATTTAACTGAATTTTTTGGTGTGCAGGGCTGTACAGGGTCGAACGACATCAATGGGCCATGAGTTCATTGATCAAATGTAAATTTAAACCCTGTGAACGATTTTTAATTGATTGATCAGAGGCTGGAGGATCGTCACCCTCGGCTTCTGCATTCTTTCGAAAATAAAAAAGAAACCTTCAAACCCTGCAAAACACAAAAAACAATTAAGAAATCTTGCATTTTTTTTGGGTTAATTGCTTCAGAGGTGTAGGAAGAGAGCAGGACCGCTGGATGGCATCATCCAACGGTGGAGATTAACCGAGAGGAGTTTTAAATGACACGAGAGGAAGAATTAAACAGAACCATCGATCGCGCGATGATCAACGGTGGGGATCGGTTTTAAAAAACCCTTTGGTAGAGGCGAAGGGCGATGGAGTAATGTGGGAAAAGATCTGGGCCGTCCAATCCGGACACGTGGATGGTCCAGATTTAATCGGAGGATCGTAATCGGCGGGGCACACAAAGGGGATGCGATTGAAACTTGCGATGCGATTGAGCGCTGTCCGTCCGATCAACAGGGAGATGGATGGCTAGGATTTGATCGGAGCAATCGCAATCGGGGGCGCGGAAAAGGGGATGCGATTGAAACTTGCGATGCGATTGAGCGCTATCCTTCAGATCAACAGGGAGATGGACGGCTAGGATTTGATCAGAGCAATCGCAATCGGGGGCGCGGAAAAGGGGATGCGATTGAAACTTTGCGATTGTGCGCGGGCCGTTGATCAACTTTAAGATCAACGGTCAATATCTTTTCAAATTTGTACCGGCGGAAACCTTTACACTTTATGAAAAACCCAAAGTTTAAAAAGAAAGGTTTTTAATGGATCGGGGTGGAAATATTTATATACGAAATGGTCGGGCACCCGATTACGGGGCCTTTGGATATATGGAACACAATGGGCCCGAGGCTTTATATAAAAAAGGCACTGATCGCAATCGGAGTTTTGAAATGGCACAAAAGACATGCATACTTGAATCTTTCCGATGCGATTAGCGCTATAAGAGTTCGGCGCTTGGTTTTTATGACAAGGGCATATGGGGAAAGTGGTTTGGAAACTCAGCCCAAGGGGCTTAAACCCTTAATACAGAAATGGGTTTTTACACAGATTTTCAGTGGTTTTCAAAGGTTTCTGAGGGTTTCGACAGAGTTCAAAAGGAGTTTAAAAACCTGCAAAGGCAATTTTATGAAGGGAAAAATGAGGAAAATGGAAAACAAAGGAGTTTTATGGAGAAAAAGGGAAACAAATGAAGGTTATTTTCAGAGAGGAGGAAAAGAATAGATAGGGATTTTGGAGCAGTCTTTCTCATGGAATTTTTAGCAGAATTTTGAGTTTCTGAGAAATAACAGTGAAAACCTTGAGACATGAACATGAGATCTTCCACAGGCTTCAAGAGATAACATTTGACCAGGAAACTGTTTCTTGAAGGCTGAACATGTTTTGGCCACCTTTTGGTAGAACAAATTTTATAGGTGGCCAACAGTGGCTCCACTTGGGGATGGTGCCTTCTTGAAGGCATCAAGAACTTCAGACCTGCATTTTGGGAGGCTGATCAGTTGCCTCATCCATTAAGTTCTCTGGGATGCTAATCTGTGCCTGTTCCATTGGGCTGCCCTTCCTTGCTGGGATGATCTTACTGAAAACATATTAGCAGCTTTGAAAAAACAATGGATCTTCATCAACACAAATTTTCTACCTACCCAGTCCTACTGATCTAACATTTTTTCTTCATTTAGAGTGCACTTGGATTGGCAAACTCTTTACAACATTTATTCTTTTGAAAGCAAGAAATCTAATCTAATTCTACTTCTTATTTCTCCCTGAACTCAGATTAAACAATTGAGCTCAGATAATTCTCTACCTAATCTACTTATCCATTGGGATTAAACTGTCCAACAGATCTCATTCTCTAAATTCTAAAACAGAAATTGAAAAAACAGTCAAGTCAAGATTAAACTGTTTGACTTGCTGTGATCTATGGCATAGAAAACAAACTGCACATAGACATTATTTTGCATGAATTTAAACAAAAACTGAAGGTTTTAAGATCTGAAATTTCAAAGCAGTTCCTCCATCTTTTTACAGCTCTGTTTTGAATTTGTTTGAGTTGTTCTTTCTTTCTTTCTGGTTCAGATTTTGAGCTGATTAGAACCAGATTTACATCTTTATGACTCAGAAAAATAAAACAGATTTGAGTCATCTCTTGCTTGGAAACTTTAGGTTCAGGTTTTGAGCATGTTTGAACCTTTGATTTCTATCCTAACCTATCTACTGATAAGCCAAGATTAGACAGTTTGGCAAATCAAATTCACTATTCTATCAGCAGTAAATTTAAAACTAGTTAGCCAAGATTAGACTGTTTGACTAACTAGGAGTGTGTTTTTTTTTAGGAGTGGCATTTGAGCTTGCACACTTTCAGGATTAGTTTCTCTTTTTTGATATGGGGCTATACCTTTATTATTTTTACAATCTGCCCTCTTTTTCCATATTTTATTGTTTTTGTATATATATATATATATATATATATATATATATATAGATAGTTTATGAAACTAAAACAAAACAAATGGGATTTACAATGGGAATGAAAGCTTTAAAATCAGACTCAGCAGTAGTAGTTTTTAAGGACCCTGCCATTGACAGGACCCCCAAACAGATCTGTGCCATCTAGCTCTTGCAGAAAATAGGCATTAGGGCCAATGGTGGACTAAATGATGTAAGGACCTTGCCACAAACTATCAAACTTGCCATGTTTGCCCTTCTCCTCTCTTCTGGAGTCCCATCTGAGTACCTTATCTCCAATGCTAAAATCACAAGCCTTTGTTCTTTTGTCAAACAACTTCTTTATATTTTCTTGCACCTTTTGAGCTCTGTTGTAAACCTCTTCTCTTGTATGTTGGAGATGTATTGTCTCATTGATCCTCTTTATCATGCTATCTTCTTCTGACTGTATTTCTTGGACTAATTTTATCACTGGTACACCCAGGTTGGTAGGAAATACTGCGTCTGTTCCATAAACAAGTTGGTAAGGGGACATTCCAATGGATTTCTTTGTGGTCAACCTGTCTGCCCACAGAGCATGCACCAACTTTTTATGCCATGATTTTTTATTTTCCTCCAGCATCTTCTTGAAGATGGTCACCAAAATTTTATTTGATGATTCAGCTAACCTATTACCTTGAGGGTAATAAGCAGTAGAATGACCAAGTGTAATCTGATACCTGTGACAAAAATCAATCATCTTTTTGGAACAAAAAGCAGCAGCATTATCAGTAATAATCTTTCTAGGACAGCCAAATCTAGACAGGATATGGTCTTCAAGAAATTTTATAATGACAGAATCTGTGGCATTCCTAGAAGGGATGGCCTCTATCCATTTTTTGAAGTAATCAGTGGCTGTGAGAATCCATTTGTGTTGGATAGGTGAAGTAGGATGGATTTCTCCTATGAAATCTAGGCCCCATTGTCGGAAAGGAGCTTCAACAATGATAGGTTGTAATGGTAAGGGAAGGAGTTTTCTTTTTCCCTCGAAGATTTGGCATTTATGACAGGCAAATATCATTTTATGGATATCTTGGAAGAGGGTGGGCCAGTAATAGCTAGCTCTAAGGATTTTATTGGCCATGGTTTTCCAGTAGAGATGACCTCCACACTCTCCCTCATGGAATTCATGCTTGATCCTCTCTGCATCCACTTCAGGCAAACATTTAAGTAATAAACCATTAGCATTTTTCCAATACAAACATTCATTTAAAATGCAATAGTTCCTAGCTTTCAACTTTAAAAACCTTTCCTTTGTTTTTGATAAATCAGGAGGAGTGTTAAGATTGGTAAGTATATACAAAATGTCAGCATACCAAGGTGAGTTTTGGAACTGCTCCTCCACAGTGGGAGCAGGTAACTCTTCTTGTTCATCCAAGGCATATATCATGTTTATGTCAAGGGCTTGAAGATTGGATTCAGCCATTAATTGAGCTAAGCCCTGACCTTTAAAGAGTTTTGTGGGTTTGATCTCCAAATCATACTCTAGGATTGTAGCAATCCATTTGCCCCTCTTTCCATCTGGGTCTTGAGACAGGATGTCTTTTACCACTATGTTAGGCACATAAGCAATGGTGTGGGAATGAAGAATATACACCCTGAATTCCTTTAAGGCCTTTACCAAAGCATAGGCTTGTTTTTCCATTATGTTATATTTCAAGGGTGCATCTCTTAAAGCCTTGCTGAAAAAAGCAATAGGTTGTTCCTGTCCCTCTGAGTTTTTCTGCAATATGACTGTAGCCACTGTATGTTCTGAGGCAAAGGAAAAAATAAGGAAATCTTTTAAAAATTCTGGGCTGATCAAGACTGGTGCCCGGGTGAGTGCATGTTTTACCAATTCGAAGGAATTTTTGGCTTCTACAGTCCATTTTACTCCTACACTCTTTTTGAGCATATTAGTCATGTTCCTAAGGAGCTCTGCTAAGTTGGGAATGAACCTCCTCAAGAAGTTAATCTTTCCAATAAAGGACTGCAGTTATTTTATGTTCCTTGGGTGGCTAATCTGTAGTATTCCCTCAACTCTTTTTGGATCTATTTTAATTCCCTTTTCTGATATAATATGGCCAAGGAGTTTACCTTCTTGTAGGCCAAATACTGTCTTTTTGGGATTTAAAGATAGCCCAAATCTCCTGCATTTTTCAAAGACCTTCTTTAGATGTTTAAGGTGCTCTTCATCGGTTTTGGAATAAACTGTTATGTCATCAAGGTAAATTACAATGAAGTGCCCTATTTCCTCTGAAAATGCAATGTCCATGGCCCTTTGGAAAGTGGCCCCAGCATTCATTAGTCCAAAAGGCATCTTCACATACATGAAAGTGCCCCAAGGAGTGGTGAAAGCTGTTTTGAGTTGGTCTTCTGGGAGTACTAAAACTTGGTTATATCCTGAAAAACCGTCTAACAGAGAAATCCTCTTTGAACCAACTACCTTATGTAGAATGTGTTCCATTTTGGGCAGAGGATAATTGTCTTTTAGGGAGGCTCTATTAAGGTTTCTGAAATCAATGCAGAGTCTTATTTCTCCTATCTTTTTCCTCACAGCTACAAGATTAGAAACCCAATCTGAAAACCTCATAGGCACAATGATTCTTGCCTCATACATTTTCTTGATTTCCTTTTCCACTAGAGGCAGTTGTATTGTATTAATTCGACGAAGTTTTTGCTTAAAGGGTTTTTGTTTTTCTCTCAAAGGAATATTTTGTTGGATGATATCTATATCATAGGCTTTTAATTCTTGATAGCTCCAGGCAAACACATCGAAAAAGTCTTTAAACAAGTCAATGTATTTCTTTTTGATGTCTGACGGCAAGGACCTAGCTAATTTAATTATTTTGGGCTGATCCTCAGTGCCTATGTTGCATTCTTCGACCTCAGACTCTGTATATTCCACTGTGGGTTTCTTTTCCACGTCGTTATAATCAAACATGTCTTCTAATGGTGCTAGCCCCCTAGGTATGTTCTTGTCCTTTGCTGACAATACCTCAATGTCTTCATTTTCTGTGTCCTCGTATTCTTTAGTATGAGTTTCGAGTTTGTTAGTTAACATGTTGATTTCTACGGGACGAGATGCTTCTTCTTCTTTAGGGGGTTGTTCGTTTAGGCAGTCTTCATCGGATTTAGAATCTGAATCAGATGATTCAAACTCATTCTTGCCAAGCAGGAAATCCTCTATCTGTTTGTCGTCCTCAAAGACCTGCCAATATTTTTTATTATCAGGCACGGCTGGTCTAAATTTCATCTGAGTTGTGCAGTCTTTAGTTTCATATGGGGCTAAGCATGTCCTAGCGGCAAAGGCTAAATTGTGTGCGGCAATATTTCGTTTTCTTGGGACAAAAATCAATTTGGACTCCTCAAAAGTTTTCAAAAGATCGATGACATCATTTCGATAGGCTCTAAGTCTGGGATGGTTTGCATTATACTCCCCATTGACTTGCCTAATCACTAACTCTGAATCCCCATGGACATTGATTCTTCTGGCTCCTAACTCTTTCAACAGATGCAAGCCTAAGATAAGAGCTTCATACTCGGCGATGTTGTTAGAACACTGAAAGTTTAATTTGCAGGAAATGCATTCTGTGTGATTGTTTTCAGTGTTAGTAATCCAGACACCCGCACCAGCAGTGCTCTTAGTGCATGACCCGTCAAAGTACATAGTCCACAGAGGACTGTTTTCGGTTTCATCCTGGTTAGTGCCCTCGTCAACTAACGTGCTCTCTGATTGTTGTTGAAAATCGACACTTAGTTGAATTGGTTTCGAGTTCTTAGGTTTTTCGTTGTGTCGAAGGTTGTTGTCTTGATTTTCAAGTTTTAAGGGCGATGGGCAGATGTCCCATGGCTCAAGATCTTTGTTTGGTTTACTAATGCCTTGACATGTATCAAACTGTTTTGACATTTCTGAGTTGTGTTTCTCTTTCTCGCCATCGGCAATCAATCCTGTTAAAGTGACTGATTCAGTAAGTGTGTCATCATTATGTTCTATTCTGAGATCTAGAAGATGTTGTGCTGGATCTTGTTCCTCAAGATTTTCATGGAGTTGAAGGAGAGGGGCAGTTTGTTGTTTGCCATCTTGGCTATGTTCATTCAGGTGGGTTGTTCGCACTGTTTGAAGGTTTCTATCTCGTTTTCTTCCGTCTCTAGAACTGAATTCATTTCTAGATTTAGGGTTTCTAACCATTCGGCTGAGTCACTGTCTTCGAGCTCTGGCTTATTTGAAGGTTCGTCATTATAAAGGATAAATGAATCCAGGTCAGTATGGACAGAGTAAATGGGGGAATTTTCAGGCTTCTCTGGGCTACTGACCATGAATTTCAAGTGTGCCTCTCTGTATAGTCTTCTAAGCTGGCTAAAGACAGGGATAGAAGCATATGTTCCATCCATCTGCATTGTACCTTGCAGCTTGGCACCCCATGATCTTGATAACAACATGCCATACTTAGGGGGCACATCAGCCACTACAACATCCATAACCATGCACTTGGCTGGGATTTGAGTCAAACTCACACAAAGGTCTTTGATTAGGCCAAGGCATTTCACTCTGGTAGAGTCAAAAGAATATAAGTCCTTGTAAGGTCATGTTATTTCTAGCCCTAGCCTTTCCATTATCACTTTTGGCATAAGGTTGTGTGAGGCTCCAGAGTCATGCATAGCATTATGCAAGATTTTGTCATGGAAATTTAGGCTGACATAGAAAGGGGGTACTACCCCTTCTTGAAATTTACCTTCAATTTTAGGACCAAAAATAAGCTCTGGCTGGTCATCATTAAAATTGACTGTGTCATTACTATCCTCAATATTTAAAGCCTTCAGAATTTGGGCTCTATATGCATGTTGGGTAGCTAACTCAGTCAAAGGAACAGAGATTTTGATCTTTGAAATTTCCTGCTCTAGGCTGAAAGGAATTTGACTCTTTAAAGTGCTAGTTTCAGTCTTATTAGCGGTCAATTTCTCAGCAACATCAGTTTTCCGACTTGTTCTATTTACACTTGACAAAATGGTTTTCACAGGAGTACTAGCTGAGATGTTAGTACTACCAATGTCTGCACTTTGATTTTCATTGTTTTGAGTGATTTTCTCTTTACCTTTATCAGAATTCACAGTCACTGTTTTATCCTTCTGTTTGACAACTTTAGGCTTAGTTACAGGGCTGTTTTGTGAAGATTTGTCAGAGGTCTAGGAGTTGGGGGTTTGTTGACTGGTTTTGCTTCTAAGGTCATATTCTTTTTGAGACTCTATGACAACATTTTCCATGTCTTGATAATAATTTTCATCATCATCTCTTGTGTTATCATAAGGTGTATATAGACCTTGTGTTCTATCATAATGATTCTCACAGTCATCATTATCTACCCGTAGCATGTTGACATCCTCTTCCTCTATTATCTGATCTGTTTCCTCAACCTCACTTACAAAGTTTTGATGAAAGGGACGGGCGATCTGTTGGTCATCTTCCCTAGGTCGGTTTGGAGGTTGATTTCTTCTAAAAGTTTGACCCTGGTTTTGGTTTCTGTTCTAAGAGGCAGTTTGGTTTTGACTGGCTTGTGTTCTCTCAAGAATGCTCATTTTCTTCATCATTTCCTCCATCATTTTCTCCATTTTTGACTTTGAAGTGGAAGGTGTGGACTCCTCTCTAAAAGATACTCTCTTCTCAGCCTTCGTTCTTGCTCTCTTCTCCATTAGATTGACTTCCATAGAAAGAGCACCCCTTTGCATATCTTCAAGAGTTGCAAAGTCTCTTTCTCTTAGCGAATAGGTCATGTCAGAGTCAAACCCTTCAGGAAACTTATTTAAAGTTGAGCCCTATGGAGGTTTTAGTTCTGGGGGAAGTGCATTATAGATACTGTTGAATCTAGTACAATAAGCTTGTACACTTTCCCCAGTGTTTCTATGGAGGTTGTTGTAATCAGCAAGGATTTGAAGGGGATTCTTCTTTACTTCCCACTTGTTTAAGAATGTTTGATGGAAGGCTTGGAGATCATTGATACTATGGGGGGCTAGACCTTTGAACCATTTTCTTACTTCTCCCCCCAGACTTTGAGCAAACAATCTAAGCTTGACAGAATCATTATCAATTTCATTTCTGTCAAAGTAGTCATTCATCTTATCCACATGTTGTGATGCAGTTGTAGCATTGTTATCATCATATAATGGAATTTTGGACTGATAGTCCTGTGGAATATTGACTAGGGGTACAGGAAGGACTAAAGGAGCATACCATGCAGCCATGGCAGGTGGTGGAGGTGGATTTACAAGAGGGACCGTAGGCTGGAGTGGATTGGTTTGGATAGTGGATGTAGGGTGAGTGGAAGTAGATGGACCAGGAATATATTGCTGAGCTGATCTTGGATGAGAGAGACCTAGGTTGTTAAGGAAATGTAAGTCAGGAGGTGTGGTTTCTCTACCACCAGGATTTTCACTTGTCTCAGGAGATGAAAGTGAAGACTCAGAATCTAACTGATCTAAATCGCCAAGAGACCTGGTTCTAAAGGGATTTACTAGGTCATCTTGTGATTGTTGTAGAGCTGAAAGATTTTCTAGGACAGAATTAGCTCTCAAGGGTGATCTGAAAATAGTTGATAATTTAATCCTAGGAGACTTCCAAAGGATGCTTTCTGGGTCATCAACTATTTCAAGTGGATCTGGGTCGGGATGGGCTCTAGTGTGAATCTTTCTAGGAGCCACTATGCTGTATTTTTTAGACCCAAATAACAAGGAAAGTTCAACCAGGTATGACAATCTTTGAGAGGGTAACTAATCTGTTATACACAAATTCCAATCCTATAGTCCTCTGACTGATTTTGAAGGATAGTATAGTGATGAGGGTTCTTACCAGTGGAGTCTTAAGGTCTGTTCAGGATTGTGGAGTCGCCAAGTGGAAATATTTAGCTCCTTTTCATAGGTAAAAGGTTTTATGGTCCACTACCATGTTTATTAGATACCAATCTGAAATATTTTTGGGTTTTCTGAGTTATTGTGGTTGTATGGAAAACTAAAGAGTTTATAAAAGCTGGCCAAGCAACTATGAACTCAAACAGTCCCCAGTGGGGTCGCCATTATGTTAGCACCCTGTAATTAGTAAGATTGAAAAAATTCCAACTGCAGGGGCAACATCAAACCGCTTTGGGATTCAAGGATCTAGCCCTCCTGAATCCAGAGAGGGATCTCTCTATAAATGAGTTAAAGGATGTGATCTTCAACGACTGAAATTGTGATATTAGGCTAGTTATGAAGAGCATGGGTTTGATTTGTTTGTTTTTGGTTGGGAAAAGACATGATGAAGATGAAAGGCAGTTCAAAATAAAGGGTGAATATGTCTGCAAATGAAGGAATGATTCAGCTGACAGAAAAGGGCAAAGACAGTTTTAACCCATTGGGCTATGGAGTCATAGGAGGATTTAATTGGACAGCAAGATTCAAGAAGGATCCATGGGGCAAGTTACTTATATCAAAGGATCTTTTAAAGTGATTTTATGGAATGAAACAGATAGGAAGTGAAAGACCAAACAAAATGAAGAACAAAGCACAGTCTAAGATCAAGTAAGTACTTTTAAACTAGCTTGCTTTCAACATGTACTTAAAGGGAAAACATAAAAGTATTTATGTTGATCAGGTAAGTGCTTTTAAACTAGCCTGCATTGAAGTACTTTCAATCAGAAACATTTAAACAAAACAGTTCGAACTGCTTAAGATCAGGTAAGTGCTTTTAAACTAGCCTGCTTTCAGCATATTCAATAAGGAAACACAGATGATAATCACAAAGAGAAATCTAGATCAGGGAAGTACTTTTAAACTAACCTGCATTAATATACTCTTCAAAGAGAACATTCAAATGAAGAAAACATAGAAGTAAAGCTTTCAGTAAGAGTAGGGTATCGTGGAGAGTATATCCTAACTCTATGTTTGCTGCACTTTATCAGAGAAAGTGAACAGAGTGAAAACGTTAAGCAAAATAACAATTAACAGTAAGAAGCACATCACCATTGACATAATTGAGGATTCCATGAATCAGCAGCTTGTATTGATGTTCAAACCAGTTACAATCAGTGAGCCCGGTGGGTCTCTATAGCTTTGAAACTCTCATATCAGCTTGTGTATCTTTCAGTTACAAGACAAGGTATCAGTAGCTTCAGAATAAATATTACATGCATTCAGATGTCCCGAGACCAACATTTTCTCATCTTCTATAGCGATATTTATAGAAGAATGAAGAGGTGGGAGGATTTCCCAGGGGTCAAGTATTATCAATTATGCAATTAATGCAGTTCCTGGCCTTTGGGAACCAGGCAAGGCATAAGGTGGGAATATAATCGTTTATAACTCTACTTCATAACTCTGTTTGTGTCATTCGAGGCCAAATGATTGAAAAGACCTGCTTCCCGACTGTTTTTCAACTTTAAGAATGGTTTTGCCGACAATTAGAGATAAGATTCTTTGATTTGCATTAATTGTTCGGCGATCTT